>CABFKC020000022.1:0-163296 GCA_901699155.2 Streptopelia turtur
TTGATTCTATCTGGGTCTGTCCCCTCTTGGCTGTTTGGTTCAAAATAGATGATCTCTCGCACAGCTAATTCTCTCAGGAACTGAATACCTCTCTCCATAGTATTCCATTTCCCTAACTTGGATATACAATCTTCCTTGTAGGGAAATCTTACTTTCATAGCTGCCAGGAGTCGGGTCCAGAGGGTAGTGGCATTAGACTCTCTTGAAATTGCCCTATCAATGGTGGAATCTCTTGACAAAGATCCCAGCTGCCTGGCTTCACCACCTTCCAATTCAATTGTTTCTGCCCCATTGTCCCAGCATCGGAGCAGCCAGGTTAAAATATTCTCGCCTTCACGACGACTAAAGTCTTTTCGCAGATCTCTCAGCTCACCTGGAAAAAAGGACCGAGTGATGGTCACTTCATCTCCTCTCTGTCCTGATGATGATGGCCCTTGGGTTGATGTTGGCCCTGTGCCATCATCTGCTGCACGGGTAGTCTTTCTAGTGACTTTCTTACAACCAGCAACTGATGCCGATATGGGTTTACCATCATTTGATTCATTTCCAGAGTCTGAATGACTGTCACAGTGGTTACTGTGGTTACAGCAGCAACAGTGCCCAGTGTGTGAGGAAGGGGGGGCTGCCTTTGACGCTGGAGAAGTAACGTTATCAGTAGCGGCCTTGAAACCCTGCGTAGGAGCTGTACCTTCAGCCTCTGAAACCGCCGTTGGCGGGGGGGCAGTGGCTGCAGCTTTTGCTGTTTTGCTCTTTCTCGAGCGGCTAGGAGAGCTTTTTGCAAAAGCTTCCGAAGACACACCGCAAATCTCAGGACAACAAAGAGACGCAAACCCCCTATTGAACCTCATTTCTCTTAACAGAAGCACAAACTGACACACATTCAGCAAACCAGATAACACCATCACAGTTCTATCAAAACTCCAAGGATATTCAAAATTCTCTAAAACATTTGCGAACTCTCCTAGCGAAAAAAACGAAAGTATTGTTAGTCAGCCTTTCTAAAGATTCGCTTGACCAATTAGCAAACACAGAGCCGTTCTGCTCTTTAATCTCTCCTGGAGGCTTTTCAAGGTAAAGCAGAATCAAGTAGAAATTCATTAGCGGCTGCAGTATAACGAAATAAACCAGTGAAAAACCACACAACATCATCATAACCATTGTCCAGTTCCTTGTTGTTATATAATGAATACTTCGATTTAAAAAGAAAGCCCAACACAGATATGGAATCAGTGAGCACAATGTAGAAAATAACTGATACAACTTATGCCATAACATCTTTAAATCAATGTAATTCACTTTGCCTTAATACCACTAAATAATGTCCGAAGCAAACAGACGCGCGAGTATCACAACTCTATGAGTTGGCACCGTGCCAAGAAAACTGAAAGGTACGTCAGAGCAGTAGAAAAGCCAAAAATCTTCCAATTTACCCCTTTCTCTTTGCCCCACGTTGGGCACCAATTATCTGTCGAGGGTTAAGATTGCGGGGTGACAATAAAACCCTGGCAGATGTATTGTTAACCTCCTCTCCCCCCCCCCCACTTCCCCCGTTTTTCCCCTCCCTCTCCCCCCTTCCCAGTAAGGACAGGCGATCAGGAGGGAAAGAAGGACAGAGAGAAGAGAGTTGGAAAAATTAAAGATGTTTTACTAATGCTACTAATAAGAATAGAGAAAATAATACAAAATATACAAAACCAATCTTGAAAGTCTCAGCAACTGCAGAGCCGGCCACCAAAGTCCTGGATTAGACTCTGCAACCAAGTGGAGCTGGATTCAGTCTCTCACTAGGCCTCAGTTCGCAGGGATGAGAAGCAAGATCCTCTCCTAATGTCAGCCATAAGGAGAAAGGGAAAGAAGGAACGAGATCCTCGTGATCTCCCACTTTTATATGAAGTATTCACGTGAATGGAATGTTATACACAGTTGGTCAGTTTCTTGGTCACTTGTTTCTCGTCGCCCCTCTCGCGAGATGTCCATCCATGCTTATCAATCAGTTTGCATTCCATTGCTAGGTTTACCAAAACATGGGTCTGGTTCTCCAGGAAAGTGTAGTTAATATGAAGGCTTTAGCTGACAGGCAAAATTCACTGAAAGAGAAACTTGTTTTTAACAAAACCAGGACAGTTTAGATTGGACATAAGGAAGACATTTTTTATGATGAGGGTGGTGAGACACTGGAACAGGTTGCCCAGAGAAGTTGTGGATGCCTCGTCATTGGAGGTGTTCAAAGGTCAGGTGGGACAGGATTGTTTTGAGTAACCTGATCTAGTGGAAGATGTCCCTGGCCCATAGTAGGGGATCAGACCTAGATGATCTTTAAAGGTCCCTTCCAACCCATTTTTATGATTTTTTTGATTTGAGCCTCAATCTTTTATAACTTTTACATTAGCCTGTAAATACTTTTTTTGAGTTTTTCATATTCTGGTTTGCTTATCAACAATGCTTTTTCAAGGTCTGCTTGAAACATTTCAGATATCAGCTAAAAAAACAAAAATGACATTCTTTCAGATTTCTTTTAAAAAGGAGAAAGAGAGAACAAATCACTAAAACAATGTTAAAATTTCAGTTTCAATAAACATATCATTGCAGTTGTCAGAAAGCTTTACTGATATGACATATGACAGTATTAATTATTATACCTATTTGTGTCATAAGTAATAAAATTTCTTCAGGAAAGTGTGTGATGTAAGTTTACTATAAATAAGTTGTGCACATCTTAATGTCAATACAGTTACTACTGTAACTACTCCTACATTTATACAGTCCTAAAATTACATTCGTTCCTTTGAAGGCAACTGTGAGGCTAATGTGGCCCCTGGTGAAAATGAGTTTGACACCCTTGACATAGAAGCTTGACAGAATTTGGACAACAAAACTGAGGACAATAAAACAAGTTATCACTAAAACTGTTGATGACAATATTAAATAGATATGACAAAACCTAGCAGATATAAAAACTTCATGGTTCCTTGTTGTAGTTATCCTGACCAGAAGACCACTGTACATTGAGGAGTTAGCGATCCACATAACAGTTAACCTGAGTAGGCCCAGGCCTGTGCTACATATAGTGCTTGGCCTTCAGGCCAGTGTTGTGCTATGCATAGCCCTTGGCTGCAGGATAACCTCAGCCAGTTCATTCTAACAGAGGAGCCTGCAGGCATCTCCCACTTGGTACCAGCAATTATGCCACCTGCATGGCTTTGCCTTTATCTAGGAGTGCAGCAAGAACTATTTTCTTGTAAGAAAATCCTATAATAGCTTGAATGACCAAAAGGGGAGAAACCTGGGAATCTATTCTATGGATAGGGTCTGCACAGCCTGCTGTTTAGATTAGAGGCCTGTTCAGTGCTATGTCATCTGGGGTTCCTGCCATCTAAAAGGATGTAAGATTATCCATACTATTCTCTTCTTGCAGTGTTAGTTCTAATAAAAAGAATTTTAAAATGATGCTTTAGAGAGTCCGAGTGCCTTTCTTACTGGAGTCATAACAGACCAGCACCTCCTGGTGCAAAACATTTGGTGTGGTCAGCAGAACCCAGTGAGAAATGCCTTTCTGTAGAAAGAATGAGCAAGAGAAAAAGCTTGTGCCTAGCTGGCCACATACACAGCCGTGGAGGCTATTTGCAAGGCATTTCACACAGGCAGTTTCCCCAGTGCACTGGGAAACTGAGAAAGAATGCCCTAAACCAGATGAAGTATTATGTTGTCTTAAAAAACACAGTCTAGGGAATGGAAAAATTAAGGAAAATTTGCATCATCTTTGGTTGTTTCTAATATGCTTCAAATGAACATGGGATTATCTAGAGCTGGTGCAAAAAACTACGAACTGCAGGCACAGCTCTGCACAGCAGCTCCTGAGCAGCAGATGGCAATGCAGGCATCCAAAGTGCAACCCAGGAAGGGCACTGCTGAGGTATGAGTTATTTGACAGAAGGATGAACGGTGGGACGAGGATCCTTGTTTCTCTGGTGAGGACAAATGGACAGAGGGGTCGGAGGATCTGTGGCAACAGCATTTCCCTCTGGCCATTAGCGAATCACGAAGCAAAGGCCCCCCCCCCACCTGGGGACATTCCAGCACACCGAGTGCACAATTTTATACAGACTAAGTTGCAAAGTTTAACAAAAACATATCTGTAAAAGCCAGGATAAAGGCTGGCTCACTGGATATTGTGAAGATTACACTTTGGAGGAGATAATGTACATTTAAATACTAAAAAATTAAAGTGCTTGGATGTCATCTCTCAAAACCCTATGATTACCCAGCAACTGAGAGGAGCACAGGGTAATGTATCCCACTCGCTATGGGTATGGCTCCAGGAAGCTTTAAAAGCAGAATATCCCTCATCTACTGATTAGGACAATAAAGCAGCATCCTGGAAAAGTATAACTGAGGCTGGTCAGTATTTACAGGAAGTGGCCATATGGCTGTGTTTCACACTGCCCTTTCTATATAAAGTTTATTTCAGGGTCATGACTCCCTTACTGTCTAATCACTGGAGTGGTAGGAATGCAGAAAAAAAAAAAAAAAAGTCATTCTCCCCAAGAGCCTTAATGTTTATGGAATATCAACCCTGCACTCTAACAGTGATCATGCCCATGACAACTATTTTAGTAAACCTTTATTCTAGCAAGATAAAAGTTAACACAGAATTTGTCAAAAGAATGTTTACAGTCCACACTGTACCTCCATTGTTTATGCTCAGTCCCCTGTGACTGCAGAAAACTGTTTGAAATATAGCTGTACTAAAAAACAATCTACACTCCAACCCTGTATCTCATTACAGCATTTAATTTCTGTTTTGGTTTGTTTGTTTGTTTGTTTGTTTGTTTGTTTTTTCCATAAAGAGGGATATAAAATGTCTTCAGAACTGTAACATAGCTATCATGTTACAACTTTGATGAAAATTAGTTGGACACCCCTGCTCTAAAATTACTTTTAAAAGAATCCCAAGGCAACTTTTACAGGAGTGTAGCCTATAGGTCAGCAAAATATGAATAAAAATCAGCTGTTTATAACTGAACTTACTTTGTCTGACCATCTTACCACCAAATAATTAGACTGAACAATTCTCTTATTTGCCTGAAATTATTGCTTTACAGCATGTAGAACACAAGAAGTACTGAACAAAGTAAACCTGTACCTTCAAAGTAATTCTGAGGCTAATTAGTTCCACTGCTAGGACAATCATTCAGAAGCCTAGAAAGTTAAGAACTTGGCTATACTATTTAAGGAGGCACATATACAAAAGCAGTAGCAACAAAGAAAAAAAACAAGGACAGCATCCAAACATTAATCATTTGTCAACATAGATTTCTGTATTTCCTCTTAATTAAACAAAAGCAGTTCAATACACTCTTTTTTTTGGCAAGACATAAGTTGAAGATATCTCTGTAAAATAAAATCACATAGGATCACAGAACGTTAGGGATTGGAAGGGACCTTGACAGATCATCTAGTCCAATCCCCCTGCCAGAGCAGGAACACCTAGATCAGGTTACACAGGAAGGCATCCAGGCGGGTTTTGAATGTCTCCAGAGAAGGATATTCCACAACCTCCCAGGGCAGCCTGTTCCAGTGTTCTGTCACCCTCACTATGAAGACGTTTCTTCTCATATTTAAGTGCAACCTCCTATGTTCCAGTTTGCTTTCATTGCCCCTTGTCTTATCATTCGTTGTCACTAAGAAGAGCCTGGCTCCATCCTCGTGGCACTCACCCTTTACATATTTATAAACATTAATGAGGTCACTCCTCAGTCTCCTCTTCTCCAAGCTAAAGACACCCAGCTCCCTCAGCCTTTCCTCATAAGGGAGATGCTCCACTCCCTTAATCATCTTTGTTGCCCTACGCTGGACTCTCTCCAGCAGTTCCCTGTCCTTCTTGAACTGAGGGGCCCAGAACTGGACACAATATTCCAAATGCGGTCTCACCAGGGCAGAGTAGAGGGGAAGGAGAACCTCTCTGCACCTACTAACCACCCCCCTTCTAATACACCCCAGGATGCCATTGGCCTTCCTGGCCACAAGGGCACAGTGCTGGCTCATGGTCATCCTGTTGTCCACCAGGACCCCCAGGTCCCTTTCCCCTACGCTGCTCTCTAATAGGTCATTCCCCAACTTATACTGCAACCTGCGGTTGTTCCTGCCCAGATGCAAGACTCTACACTTTCCCTCAGTTACAGCTGAGTGATGTTGTACTACTACTACTCTGGAACATGCAATAAATTGAAACTCAAAACTCAAAAAAGAAAAGGTTAAAGATACTTCTTTACGATGGGGGGGGGGGGGGGGGGGACACACGACGACATCAGAGACAAGTGCTCAGTCATGCTATTAAAAGAACTTGCAACACCAGATGTTACTTTTGGCACTGCATCAGTCATGACTTGAAGTTTCTAAACTCCTTATTTTTTTCAGCTTAAGGAAAAAAAAATTAAAATCCACTGCAGTATGACTCTGTCAGCTAAAACCTTGATATTTCTAGTGCTCCATGTATTAATTATGATATATTTGGTTCTTAATATAAGTAATTAAATGGCACAGCACATTCTTTATTAAGTTCACAGCTGTTAATGGTGTCAAATATTCTCAAATTTTGGAAACAGCGGACCTATAACTCAAAACTTTCAGCTGAGGAAATATGTTTGCTAGTCCTTTTACAAGATTTTTTTTTCCTTAAACAAGAAATTAAAAGTAATGATGCTCTTTATTGTGAAAGATATGAAGAATATTAGAAAATGAGTATTGGCATTCTTGAGCTGAAAATATTCTAACTGTGCTTGAAAAGGCGTTGGGGTGGGGGTGGGGGAAGGGCAGGAAATGGGTCCAAATTCCAGAAGGAAATTTTGTAATTCCACATGACCTGAAAAATCATTTCAACCTTTATAGTGCTTTCAATTAAGAGTTTGACAATATGAGAAATTGCATGAGTTGGGTCATTCGACCCAAACCTATCTACATAAACACAATGCTATATAAAGATCAGTGATAGTCTGTGAGAGGAATAAAAGGAAACAAAAAGTGTTTGTGATATTTAAGCAGCTCATTAACATCTCAAGTTTTTGGTTTTTTGGGTTTTTTTTTAAAGAAAATGTGTAGTTATGACCATTTTTGTTGTTTTTGTTGTGCATAAGCACTATTCATATTCTTCAAGACTTCAATATATTAAAGAAGTAACTATCCCTTCATTTCTGTGTTAGGGAAAAGATCATTGAAGAATGGATTTCAAAGTCACAGTATCACTAAGGAATTGTTACACAGGTAGGAGCAATTCATGAACCAGTTTCAAAACTTTCTGCTTTGCAGGACCAGGATCAGACTATTAGTTAAACTATTAATATTTTTGCAGTCCATTTTAAACTATAAGAGTTTGTGAGCAAATTTCCTTAAACCAAAAGTAGATATTATTCAGATTCATATATCACCAGCATAAGATAAGCATTATATATATGCACCATATAATTTTGAGGCAACAAAAAAAATTATTATTTTGGCTAGCAAGTGGTAAATTTAATGCTTTACTCATTACAGAGAATTATAGATTGGTTGAGATTGGAAGGGACCTCTGGAGGTCATCTGGTCCAACACCCCTGCTCAAGCAGGGCCACCTAGAGCCAGTTGCCTAGGACCATGTCCAGGTGGTTTTTGATCATCTCCAAGAAGGGAGACTCCACAACCTCCCTGGGCAACCTGTTCCAGTGCTCAGTCACCCTCACAGTAAAAGTCTTTCCTTATGATCAGACAAGAACCTCCTGTGTTTCAATTTGTGCCTCTGGTGCTGTCACTGGGCACCACTGACAAGAGCCTGGTTCCATCTTCTTTGCACCCTCCCTTCGGGTACATATACATTGATGAGATCTCCCCTGACCCTTCTCTTCTCCAAGCTAAACAGTCCCAGCTCTCTCAGCCTTTCCTCATTGTCACTGTTTGATTTCAGGTGACAATAAACCATGGCAGATGCTTTGTTAACCCCTCTTCCCCCCCCCCCCCGCCCCCCCCTTCCCACTAAGAAGAGGCAATAGGAGGAAAAGAGAGACAGACTTGCAAGTTGGAAAAACAAAAGTTAAAAATGTTTTACTAATAAAACAGAGAAAATAATACAAAATATACAAAACCAATCTTGAATTTTCCTGGTAGCTCAGCACTGCTCCAGCAGCTGCAGGGCAGGCACCCGGAAGTCCTGGGTTGGACTCTGCAGCAAACCGGAACGGGATTCAAGGATGCAGGGTCTGTCACTAGGCCTCAGATTGCAGGGATGACTTGCAGGGTCCTTCCCAGATGCTGGCCATAGTCGAAGAGAATGAGACCCTTGTGATCTCCCACTTTTATATGGTGTTATGACATGGATGGGATGGAATACTTAGTTGGTCAGTTTTAGCCACCTGTTCGGTTCGCTCCTCCTTGCCCCTCTCACTTAGGGGATGTGCATCCTTATCAATGACCTTGCATTCCATTGTTATGTCTGCAAAAACATGTATCCTACTTCTGAAAAGTGTAGTTACTTAGAAGAACTTAGCTGAAAGGAAAATTCATTAAAAGAGAAACTGGTCTTGTTTTTAACAAAACCAGGACACTCATATGAGAGATGTTCCAGTCCTTTCATCATCTTTGTGGCCCTTTGTTGGACTCCCTCCAGTATTTCCACTTCTTGCTTGTACTGAGTAGCCCAGAACTAGACACAGGACTCCAGGTATGGACTTAGCAGTGCTGAGTAGAGAGGAAGGTTCACCTCTCTCGACCTGCTGGCAACACTCCTCCTAATGCAGCCCAGGATACCATTAGCCTTCTTTGCTGAAAGGGCACATTGCTGGCTCATGTTCAACCTGGTGTCCACCAGGACCCCCAGGGCTTTTTCTGCTAAACTGCTTTCCAGATGGTCAACTCCCAACATATATTGGTGCCTGGGGTTGTTCCTCCCCAGGTACAGGTCTTTGCACTTAAATACAAAAAGATGGGGATTCCATTTATTTCCATTTTTATTGCACAACCCTCCTTCATATAGTCATAATTTACAAATGACATTTTTAAAGCTAATTTAATTTTACTTCACTGTCAAGATGCAATACAGACTCGTGGTGGGTTGGCCCTGTGTCATGGTCCATTCGGTGATGGACTTCTGATGGCTTGTCTACCTTGATCTTGAAGCACAAAATTAAGGCAACCAAAATGCCAAGGGGTTATAATTCAATCAAACAGTGTTACTTTATTGTTTTGCCCATAAAGCGGCATGCGATAAAGTAGAGAAAATGGAAAGAAAAAGAAAAGGAGGAAAGAGGGTTGGTTACCACCACAGGTCCAAAGGCATCCCTATGGTCCCAGGTCCCGAACAGCGTCCTGCCAGTCCTCTGTCGTGATCCGTGATCCTTTGGTGGGGAGATCTCAACAATGTCCAGTCAGGAACCATCTTTATGCTTCTTCATCCCCCCTCACTCCCATGTGTCAAGGCCAATCTCCGCCTTTGTTTCACAATCCAGGCTTAACTGTGCAGGCTCGAAGAATCTCCACTTCGCCTGCCAGAACCCATCCGCGCCTGTGTGGCCTCACATTCAGAGATCTCTTACTTGTCCCCTGGGTGACCTCAAGACCCTTGCCAAGCCTCTGTGCGTGCTCTTTTTCATTGGCCTTAGTAACAGGGAGGAGGTGGGGGCAAGTTTGGCTGAAGCAGCAGGTGAAAATCCATCTTCTGGACAGCAGCTATTGTCCCCAGGTCGGAGAGACCTGTGCAACACAATTCTTCTCCTCAGGCCTCTCTCCAAGTTATTGTCCATCTGTTCCTGATGGCGATTTTCAGGCAGATACTGTTCTTTGGACTGACTCCTACACCCTGGATGGCAGATAAGCCTCCACCCAGTTGCTTGCTGGCTCACCTCCCCTGCAGTGGAACAGGGGAGTGAATCAGAAGGGCAAAAGAGAAAAAAACTCATAGGTCAAAATATATAAAATTTAATAAGTGAGGCCAAACTATGTGTGCAAGCCAAGCAAAATAAGGAATTCACTCACTACTTCCCATTGTCAGGTAGATGTTTAGCTGCTTTCCTGGATACAGGGCCTCAGCACGTTAGGAAAATCTCAACTATTGTACCAATTAGTCTTTATAGTTGTGCTGGGTCAGCTGGGATAGGGTTAGTTTTCACAAGAGGATGGGAGCCAGGACAGCCGACCCAAACTAGCCAAAGAGATATTCAGTACCATATGAGGTCATGCTGAGTATAAATCTGGGGGGCTAGCCAGGGGGAGGAACTCATTGCTTGGGGATTGCTGCTGTCTGGGGCATTTTTGTTGTTGTCTGTCTGAGGGTGCCAAAGACCTGGAACAGGCTGCTCAGAGAGGTTGTGGAGTCTCCTTCTCTGGAGACATTCAAAACCCACTTGGACACATTCCTGTGCAATTGCATCTAGGTGAACCTGCTTTAGCTGGTGGGTTGGACTAGATGATCTCCAGAGGTCCCTTCCAACCCCAACCATTCTGTGGTTCTGTGATTCCCAATTCTCCTCCCTATCCCACCAGGGCAGGGGGAGAGGTGAGCAAGTGGCTGCACGGTCCTAGTTTGCCAGCTAGGGCTAATCCACAACAGTCCTTTTTGGACTTGCCCCAGCACGAAGTTTTGGGATAATGACAGAACTTACCAAAGCATGTTATACACATTTATTATATTAGCTAAGTAGTTGCTGGTCACAATGTTGTTTTGCTTGCCCACATGGCTCTGTTATGTAAATTCTTACATGTTCTATATATTCCCTGCAGTGCTCCCTTCTGGGAGAAGGATCAGGATTACCATATTGCTGTCCTATGTAATATCAACCTATGATATGATAACATCTCTTGCCATGCGGCTAGGCTGTTATTTGCATGCGGCATTGCTGTCATTTTCATACCTCGGGCACCATCTCTCGGAACTGATTAGCAATCGCACCCAGTCTATGAGGAAGGGGAGGGGGGGGGGCGAAACTTTCCCGCACTCTTTCACCTTCCCTTTCTCCTTAAGGCTAGGTACAACAGTTTATGAGAATTTTGACCCCCTTGGGGACATTCAAGCTAGCATACTCTTATTGCTATGTCTCCTGAATGTGTTTCAGGTCATATTTAGGGTTACAAAAAGATTTTTTAAGAATATCACCCAGAGATTTGCCCCAAGGCTGGATGGTCATGGGTGGCATGGCATGTGGGAGAACATGGGGAGGTATTTAGAAAATTTCTCACCTCCAATGGTTTGGAGTTTCACTCCTGAACAACTACAGGACCCTGATGAAATTATAGATTATTTAGAAGGAAAATGCTGTGGCTATTCCAAAGAGGCATAACTTATCACCTTGTGCTGGGCCCTGGCCGGTATCTACCAAACTTTGCTCAATACTATGCAGCATCCCCAGGGGGAAGAGAGGGAAAACAGACAGATAGGCACTGCAGCTATTCCCACCCTCTTGCCAAACACTGCAGCTACTCAAACCCCAGTGACAGGAACTGTGACTACTCAAACCCAGTCAATAGGCACTGCAGCTGAACCAGAGAACCAATACATGCCAGTATCAGTCACCCCTATACGTAAAAGGAAATACACAAAAATTCAGTTCATTTAGTGAGGGATGATGATGAACCAGAGTAATCATGAGAACAGGAGGAAGAGGCAGAACCAGAGATAATCATCCCATCCCCATCCCTGAGTGAGCTGTGAGATATGTGAAAAGATTTCAGCTGCCATCCCAGTGAGCACACTGTTGCCTGGCTGCTCCAGTGTTGAGATAATGGGGCCAGTAGCTTGGAGTTAGAGGGTAGGGAAGCCAAGCAGCTGGGAACCCTGTCTAGGGAAGGGGGCATTGACAAAGAGATTGGGAAAAAGACACAAGCGCTCAGCCTCTGGAGGTGAGTTCTCTCAGGCGTGAAGGAAAACTGTCCCTTCAAGGAAGATGTTACCTGTCACCCAGGCAAGCAGACCACCATGGAGAGAGGTATCCAGTACTTGAGGAATTAGCCATGTTGGAGGTGATTTATAATGATCCAAATAACAAGCATTTACCCACAGATATAGATGAAGTCAAATACACACAACCCAAGTTCCTACAGAGTGCACATCATCGTATACCACCTCATTGGCAGTAATGTCCTGAAAAGGAGAGGGACAAAAGGTGTATGAATTGGCTAGTCAACTCCAGCAATACAAAGGAAGTCTCTCTTTCGCCCTAAAGGCCTGTGTCTCAGCTGTGGAGAAACTGTCCTGAGAGTTCTAGTGATTCAAGTATAAGTTCCGCTCTCCACCTGTATGGACCAGTATCTCAGCTATTAGGGATGAGTGTTCCTCAGCTCAAGAGAGAGAATATAAAGGGTACACACTATGAGGCACCCTGTGGTTTTACCTGCATGACCATGGAGAGGACATGAGGATGTGTGATGCAAAACCTACTTCAACCCTGAAGTCATGGGTACATGAGTTGCAAGGAAAAACAATCACAAACGGGGACTCTTCCAGGAAAGATGCCATTCCAGTTTCCAGAGGGCAGTTCCCCAGAGAGAGTAGAAGGGCTGATCTCATTTCTGATCCTATGGAAGGAACTTCTGATTCATTTTCACAAGAAGCAAGTAATGAATACTATGACCAGGACTAGAGAGGCTCTGCCTCCAGCCAGGTGGAGGAAAGGGACAACCGGGTTTATTAGACTTTGTGGATTCAATAGCCTGGCACATCAGACCCACAAGAGTATAAGGCTCTAGTGGACACCAGTACACAATGTAAACTAATTCCATTAAATTATGAAGGGGCAGAACCCATCAGTATTTCTGAAGTGACAGGGCAATCCCACAGTTGACTGTATAAGAAGCTGAAGTGAGCTTAACTGGGAAAGACTGGCAAAAGCACCCCGTTGTGACTGGCCCGGATGCTCCATGCATCCTTGGCATAGACTCATACTCTCAGAAGAGGGTATTTTAAGGACCCAAAAGGGTACCAGTGGGCTTTTGGTATAGCAGCTATGGAGACAGAGGACATTAAACAGATGTCTACTTCGCTCAGTCTCTTGGAGGACCCTTCTGTTGTAGGACTGATGAGGGTCAAAGAACAGCAGGTGCCAATTCCTACCACGACGGTGCACTGGCGACAATGTTGCACCAACTAAGACTCTCTGACTCCCATCCATAAGTTGATTCGTCAACTGGAGAGAATCAAGGAGTGATCAGTAATACTCACTCCCCCACTAACAGCCCCATTGCGTCAGTGTGGAAGTCCAATGGTGTCCTGGTTTTGTTAAAAACAAGACCAGTTCTCTTTTAGTGAACTTTCCTTTCAGCTCAGTTCTTCTAAGTTCTTCTAAGTAACTGCACTTTCCTGCATATTTTTTGAGGAGCTGTTCACTCAGGGACTGATAAGATGACCAATGGAATGCAGAAGAGCCCCATGTTTAGATTTATTACTATGGTAACCAAAGTTAACTGATAACGGGACATATTTGCAAGGAGGGGCAGACAGAACAGGTGACTAAAACTGACCAACTGAGTATTCCATCCCATACGCATCATACACCCTATAAAAGAGGGAGATCACGAGGGTCTCACACTCTTCAACCATGGCCGGCATCTGAAGAGGACCCTGCCTGTCGTCCTTGCAAATCCCAGGCCTACTCCAGGCCCTGCATCCCTGAATCCAATTTCCAGATTGCTGTGAAGTCCTGCCCAGGACTTCCAGGTGCCTGCCCTGCAGCTGCTGGAGCCAAACCAGCTTCGCCCACCACAGGAGGGGTTAAATGCTGCTCTACCCCAGGGGATTCAAGACTGGTTTTGTATATTTTGTATCATTTTCTTTATTTATTAGTAGCATTAGTAAAGCATTTTAAAACCTTTCCAACTTGAAGTCTCTCTCCCCTTTTCCTTCCTATCACTTTCCCTTAGCAAGGACTTTTTCCTATGCGGAGAGGGTAGAGGGTGGGGGGGGATTAACAGAGAGCATCTGCCACGGTTTATTGTTGCCTTGCAATTAAACCTTGACAAATGGAGAGTGGAGACTAAGAGTAGACTATCATGGCCTGAATTAAGTCATGCTGCCATTAAGTGCTTCTGTGCTGGACATGCTAGAACTGCAATAAGAATTGGAATCAAAGACAGCCAAGTGGTATGCCACAACTGACCTCACTAATGCATTTTTCTCAATTCCTTTGTCAACAGTGCCATAGTTTGCTTTAACTTGGAGGGGCGTCCAGTACACTTGGAATTGACTGCCCCAGGGATGGAAACACAGCCCTACCATTTGCCATGGACTGATCCAGACTGCGCTGGAAGAGGGCAAAGCTCCAGAACACCTGCAATACAATGATGACATCATTGTGTGGAGCAACACAGCAGAAGTTTTGAGAAAGGGGAGGAAAAAATCCAAATTCTTCTGAAAGCTGGTTATGCCAAGGGACCTATACCAGTTTTTAGGAATAAAATGTAAAGATGGATGTTGTCAGATCCCAATAGATGTGATCAACAAAATAGCAGCTATGTCTCTACCAAGTAATAAAAAGGAGACACAAACTTTCTTGGGCGTTACGGGTTTTTGGAGAATGCACATTCCAAATTACAGTCTGATTGTGAGCCTTCTCTATCAAGTGACCCAGAAGAACGATTTTGAGTGGGGCCTGGAGCAACAGCAAGCCTTTGAACAAATTAAATGGGAGACAGTCCATGCAGTAGTCCTGGCGCTAGTCCAGGTAGGACAAGATGTAAAAAATATTCTCTATACCGCAGCCAGGGAGAATGGCCCTACTTGGAACCTCTGTCAGAAAGCACCAGGAGAGACCCAAGGTCGATCCTTAGGGTTTTGGAGTTGAGGATACAGAGTCTCCAAGGTCTGCTATACTCCAACTGAAAAAGAGATATTGGCAGCATGTTGCTTTTTCCATGCGAGACACGGAACCTGACACACCAATGTGATGCTCACAGAGTTCGCTTTATTGTCGGACCGGGCTAGCTTTATAGCAAAGCTGCCCTGTCCACGTGCCTTACAACAATGTGATTGGTTGTAACTCGTGCTATACAATAACGTGATAGGCTGCATGTACTGTCCACGCGCTCTGAACACGTGTCCAGCGATTGCTCACTCATTGTTACCTTCTAATGGTGCTCCTTTAGTTTCTTTTGTCTCTGGCTTCACCTCTCAGCCAGGCTGGCAACAACCCCATCCCCCCGGGACGGGGGGGGGGGGCTCTGCCACTACATCTCCCCCTCTTTTATTTAATATAATATTAACAATACGCCGTATCGTGCTTTAAAGACAGTGCGAAATACAGGGTAAGAACATTAAGGCTAATACAATTACAATTAACAAGAACAGACCTGTTCTCAATATTCCTTTTAACCAAACAAGGCATCCCACCCAAAAAACCCAACATCTTCTGTTATTTTCTTGTTCTGCAAATCTTTTCTCCTTTTATCTTTTAAGTTCAAACAACACATACAATCAAACTCTTCATAAATGTGACCATGGCCAATAATGAAAAATTGCTGCTCTGTTTTACAAAGTGGTATTCTCAACATTGGCTACATCCGTTGCTGAAAGTGATAACATCTCTGAGGTTAAGGTTGTCATCATTGCAATCGGTTTCTTCTCTGTTAGCTAGCCAAGGTCTCACCCACTTTGCTGGGATCCACGAATTTTTGTGGTTACCTGTAGAAACACAAGCATACCCCCTTCCCCAGGTTATTAGTGACATAGGACCTTCCCATTGTTGTGTTGTCAGATTAAACACACTAACCTGAGGCACATTTTCGGAAAAATCTTCGACATTTTTGATGTGGTGCATAACAACCGGTTCCATTTCAGTCTCACTTTTAGGATTAAGCCAGTTCAGCACATACAATGCCTTCATCAATACCTCTTCTGGACTCACACCAATTCCCCCTTGTTTTTTCAAAACAGACGAAAGATTTTTCAATGTGCGGTGTGCACGCTCAATAATTGCTTGGCCAGTAGAATTATAAGGGACTCCAAACAGGTGTTGTACCTTCCACTGGACAAGGAAGGTTGCAAGTCTGTCAGAGCAGTATGCAGGACCATTATCTGTTTTGATTTGTGTAGGGACACCCATGACAGCAAAAGCTTGTAATAAATGACGGTTTACTGCTTTTGCATTTGCTGAGGTCAAAGCTGTAGCCCACAGCAGTCCTGAACAGGTATCTATGGACACATTAATGTATTTTTGTCGGCCAAATGGTGCAAATTCAGTATTATCAGTTTGGCATAAATGACCTGGCTGCAAGCCCTGAGGATTTACTCCCTTTTGTTGTAGAGGCACTATGCGAGCACAATCAGGACAAGCTGCAATAATGGCTCGAGCTTGTTCCTTGGTAAGTGTAAACTGTTTTCAGAGTGATGCTGAGGATTGATGAAAGAATTCGTGAGCTTGTCTGGCTTGTTCAAAAGGAGATATATCCATTACTGCCACAAGTTTGTCTATAATGCTGTTTCACTCAACTAGACCACCTGGTATGTTAGTATGGCTTTTTATATGCATTATAAATATTGGCGCTGTCCTATAATCTAACACGTTCCACAAATCTAACAATGCTTCAAACAACAAGGAATTGGAAACTCACTGCAAAAGAGCTCTATGTATTCTTTGTACAACTCCCACAACATAAAGAGAATCTGCTACCAGATTAACTGGGCAGTTATGCCATTTTTGTAATGCTGCTAAGCATATTGAGGGCAGTTTCTTTTAAGATGCCCTGTCTGTCCACAAGTAAAACATGCTAGGCCACAAGAAGAAGGGCTTCAGCCTTTCATTGTAGGCTTAAGTGCTGCAGCCAAGGCTGCAGCGTGGGCTTGAGCATGTATTTTTTCCTTTTCTACCTCCTGTTGCATAATCGGTACCCGTGTACAAGCTTCCACCATCTCTGCCAGAGAAGCAGTTTTTCCCAAACCGGCTAATATCTGTTGGCATTGGGTGTTTGCATTCATCATGGCCAAATCTTTCCCCACAGCAGCTTTTGCTTCTGGAGTCAGGTTAGGAGAAGCATCTATAGCTTCTTTTAAACCATCCACAAACTTCATATATGGTTCCCCAGGATCCTGCTTTGTTGTAGAATAGGGTGGCAGAGGGTTACCTATATTGGGTAATTCTTTCACTGCCGCCAGAGCAAGCTCTTGCGTTTGCTGCAAAATCCTTGGATGAAGCGCTGCCCAAGCGGCACCATCTGCATATTGCCCACGACCCAGTAATTGGTCCATGCTAGCTAATCACAATGGATCATCAGCTGGTAAATTAACATTTTCTAATACTGCCAATTCCACCTTCCCCTGCCACTTGTCCAAGAACAGCAAATACCCCGTTGGAGGAAGCAATAACTCCATCAATGCCCTAATATCTGTTGGAGTTAGTACTTGCCCCTTGAAAAATGAATTGATTAGCTGCATCACGTGCTTATTATCCATACCATATTGCATAACTGCACTTTGCAATTGCTTAACCATTTTCCAATCAAAGGGCGACCACTGCCTTTGTCCTCTATTATCTATGTGCACTGTCATTGCTGTAATACTGCCAGGTAACATGATCCCTTCAATGGTTGCATCTCTGATTACCCCTTGCCAACGTTGCCCTGCATTATAAGAATGATCTCGAGGAATATCTCTACCCTGATGCACAGGGGCAGCACCCAAATTATCATTACTATCACTGCTATACAATTCCCTTGTGTTTCCCTGTGGATCAGTAAGTCGACACATATTTGCAAACCGATCTGCTAACCCAGTCTCCAGCCCTTTTCCATATCGCGATCTCAAATATTCATCTGCTTCTCTTACAGACCACATCCCATCTTCAACACATTGTCTAGCCCATTTTTGTATTCGCTCCCTTTTAATACGGAGCTCCTCAGGAGTGAGGTCTAATTCCGCCCCCTCCCTTTCCTGTTTTCCCCGTTTTTCACATTCCCTGCCAATTACTTCCAACCCGTCCTTAATTGCGTCTGACGCCTTTTTATATGCTATTAACCGTGAAGTTTTACTGTTACCGCCATCTAGTCACTTCATAGCTTTTAGAACTTCTTGCATCTGGCTCTCCTGCCGTCTCAGTAAGTCCTTCAGGCTCTGCACGTGGCTCTCCTCCTGGAAGTCAGGGTGATTCTGCGGCGCTCCATCCCGGTGCTCCATCGGGTCCTCCGGCAAAGGCACATCAGCTGGATTAACTTGTCCTGGCTTGTTGAAACTTGCTGGTTGCTGCCATTCGTCGTCGGAGGCAGGCAATGGCTCAGAAGGTGCAGAGGGTATAATTTGCTCTCCGCCTCAGAACTCCAGATCTGATACGGGACATACCAGCGGTATTGATTTTTCGGTGTTCTCTGAGGGGGGGCAGCTCGCGGCGGGCGGCTCCGGGGGGACGGCACACAACTCCGGCTCCTCTGAGACTTCCTGCATCAGCTGCCTGACCTCCCGCCAGGGTCCGGCAAAGTCGCAAGCCTCGCGGCTCCCCCTTGTGACCTCTTCCCATAGTTCGGTCCCTATGTCCTCCCATGTACCGGGAGAAAAAAATTCGTCCGTCGATCGGACACACCCCTTCCGCTGGGCGAATCGGAGCAGACGCTTTAACGCGTCTTTTTCAAAATACCTTCCTGTTCGTGCAGCCAGCTGCAGAATACTTTTCATTATTATTTTTTCTTCCGTGGATGCCACGTTTCCCATGCCACCTGCTTCCCCGTAGGCCTACTTTCCGCTATTCTTCGAGCGCAGGGCTAACTTCGCCCTCCAGGTGGCTTTCCTCGCATCTTCACGTCCCAACGATCTTGCTTTGATACGAAGTATCACATCGGGGTCACCAAAATGTTGCTTTTTCCATGCGAGACACGGAACCTGACACACCAATGTGATGTTCACAGAGTTCGCTTTATTGTCGGACCGGGCTAGTTTTATAGCAAAGCTGCCCTGTCCACGCGCCTTACAACAATGTGATTGGTTGTAACTCGTGCTATACAATAACGTGATAGGCTGCATGTACTGTCCACGCGCTCTGCACGTGTGTGTCCAGCGATTGCTCACTCATTGTTACCTTCTAATGGTGCTCCTTTAGTTTCTTTTGTCTCTGGCTTCACCTCTCAGCCAGGCTGGCAACAACCCCATCCCCCCGGGACGGGGTGGGGGGAGGCTCTGCCACTACAGCAGCACATGAAGGGATGCGAGCTGCTTCAGAAGTGGTTGGTACTGAAGCACAGCTCCTCCTGGCACCTCAACTGCCAGTGCTGGACTGAATGTTCAAAGGGAAGGTAGCCTCTACACATCATGCCACCGATGCTACATGGAATAAGTGGGTCACGCTGATCACAAAATGGGCTCAAATGGGGAACCCAAATCACCCAGGAATCTTGGAAGTGATCATGAACTGGCCAGAGGTCAAAGATTTTGTAACATCGCCGGAAGAGGTGATGCATGCTGAAGAGGCCCCACCATATAACAAACTATCAGAGAATAACCGTTATGCCCTGTTCACTAATGGATCCTGCCGTATTGTAGGAAAACACTGGAAGTGAAAAGCTGCTGTTTGGAGTCCTATACGATGAGTCACAGAAGCCACTGAAGGACAAGGTGAATCAAGTCAGTTTGCAGAGGTAAAAGCCACCCAGCTGGCTTTAGATATTGCTGAATGAGAAAAATGGCCAGCACTTTTTCTTTATACTGACTCATGAATGGTGGCAAATGTCCTGTGGGGGTGGTTACAGCAATGGAAGTGGAGCAACTGACAGCGTAGAGTTAAACCCATCTGGGTTGCTGAATTGTGGCAAAATATTGCTGCCCGACTAGAGCCTGCCTGTACAAGTATGTCATATAGATGCTCGTGCCTAAAAGTCAGTCCACTAAGGAATACCAAAACAACCAGCAAGCAGATCAGGCTGCTAAGGTTAAAGTGGCTCAGATAGATTTGGACTGGCAACAAAAAAGTAAATTATTTCTACCTCGATGGGCCCATGATTCCTCAGGTCATCAAGGAAGAGATGCAACATATAGATGGACTTGTCATCAAGGGGTGGACTTGACCATGGACACTATTGCACAGGTTATCCATGAATGTGAAACGTGCACTACAATTAAGCAAGCCAAACAGTTAAAGCCTGTGTGGTATGGGTGGGCGATGGCAAAAGTATAAATATGGAGAAGCCTGGCAGATTGACTATATTACACTCCCAGAAACTGCCATGGCAAGCACTGTGTGCTTACAATGGTGGAAGCAACCACAGGGTGGATAGAAACATATCCTGTGCCCCATGCTACTGCCCAAAACACTATCCTGGGTCTTGAAAAGCAAGTCCTACAGCGACATGGCACCCTAGAAAGAACTGAGTCGGACAACAGGACTCATTTCTGAAACAACCTCATAGACGCTTGGACCAAAGAGCATGGGTGGGTATACCACATCCCCTATCATGCACTGGCCTCTGGGAAAATTGAACAGTACAATGGACTGTTAAAGACTACACTGAGAGCAATGGGTGGTAGAACCTTCAGAAACTGGGATTCAAATTTAGCAAAGGTCACATGGTTAGTTAACACTAGGGGATATACCAATCAAGCTGGCCCTGCCCAAAGCTTCCACGTACTGTAGTGCATATGAAGAATACGTTAGGGAAGACGGTATGCGTTACTTCTGCCTCAGGCAAAGGCAAACCCATCTGTGAGATTGCTTTTGCTCAAGGACCTGGGTGCACTTGGTTGGTAATGCTGAAGAATGGAGGAGTCCGATGTGTACCTCAAGGGGATTTGATTCTGAGTGAGAATATTCCATTATGTGAACTATAGGATGTTAATTGCTACTGGTAGTTGTTACATAATACTATACACCATGCTAACAGTATTCAGTAAATATCTTTCAGGTTAATGAAGAATGAACTTCAATAAAAGTGAAAAAAGTGCAACAATGATGAAACCAGAGCTGGCTTCAACAACTGGCATCCAGCCACCTCCTTGTTGACTTCTACATAAAACTTATGTTCAGCCTTTCCTAAGGAAGTGCCAATTCTACATGTATATTTATTCACTGGTGGTGTGGTTTAACCCTATCTGGCAACTAGGACTATGCAGCTGCTTGCTCACAGCCCCCCCCGCCCCAAGTGGGATAGGGTAGAGAATCAAAAGGGAAGGTTTAAACTCATGGGTTGAGATAAGAAGTTTAATAGGACAGCAAAGAAAAATAAAATAAGTGATACATGATGCAATTGTTCACAAACACCAGTTCCATACAGCTGATCCCAGAGAAGTGGAGATCCAAACATCAGTTCATGCTTGAACACAGTTGCACTGAACAGACAGTCCCAGGAAAAAAAAAAAAAAAAAGCAACCCAGCATTGAACAGTTGATCCCAGAAAGAGAGCAAAAGGCCAAGCTGGAAAAGCTGGCTCTAGCTATATACAGAGCATGATGCTAATGGTAGGGAATATCTCATTGGCCAGCCTGGATGCCAGTCCTAGGGGCTGTCCTGTTATGCTCCCTCCCAGCTTCTATGTGCACCTGCAGCTGCTGGAAAGCTGAAAAAGTCCTTGGGTCTCCTTGGCAACAGCCAAAACATGTGAGTCTTCACATTCTTTTCATACCAACTCCAAAACACAGTCTAGCTACTAGAAAGAAAAAATTAATTCTGTCCCAGGGAAGATCAACTCTTTCCCATGGAAACTTCGGTGTATTATCACATTATTCCATACTAAATCCAAAATAAAAGACTTCTAGCTACTAAAAAGATTCTAACCACTATTAAGAAAACTAACTTGATCCCAGCAATACCAGCCCAACTGGGAAAACTGCCATACTCATTGCCCTAGACAAAAGTAGGTTTTGTGTGTTTTCTAAGGACTGATTACAGCTCCCATAAGGAGGTTACCTCTTACCTCCTTGACCTTTCCCATTACATTTTAAGTGTAGCTCCTTATTATGACAGGAATTACCCCATATAGTTCAAAAAGATGAGAAAAGTAAAATGTTCTAGACACCTCCCTGTGGTGGATGTACTCGCCCCCCCCCTCAGCCAAACCAACAGCAGTTTGGTCCAGGCTCCAGAGGAGGGAAGGGTCTGAGCCGCAGCCAGGCCAAGAACTCCTTCTAGGAGACCCACAGGGAAGCAGAACGGCACTGAACGCCAGTGGCTTGTGGGCACAGGGAGTCTCGTGCAGACTTTTCCTACTGTATGCAATTTGACCACGAGTTAACTACCTCATTCAATAAATACAACAGCCTGGAGGAGCCTACTTTGGGCTCTCCCAGCTAAATAAGTGAGCTGTATGGCAATGGTTTTACTACTCACAGGTCAGTGGATGAGCCCAATTTGAGTACAATATTGATCATTTAGCTTAAGTAGATGCATACCAAATGTAATGGATTATTTAGAAATATAAGGTTGTATGATTTTTAATATACTTCTTGATTCATGTTACTTGGTAGACTAGATTTGCAAAATTTTTACGAAGGTCAATTGCAGACTAGACTAAACCTTGCAAGATAAAGTCTAGAAGGATGGAACTGACTGGGAAAACAATGATCCAAGGCTAATGCAGAGACATCGCAGACATCTGCAAAGTGGCGCCTATTTTGCACTTTGCTGAGAAGAAAGGATTTATCCAGACAAAATGGCATCTTCAAGGATATGGACCAAAACCAATGTCTATAACTGAAAAAAACAAAGGCCTGCATGGAGTCAGGGAAAAAGGGTCTAATGAGGAGCAAAGGACCTGGTGGTGAAATTTTGCTATTGGACCAGATCCTGGTGTGAATGGTCTGTTAAGATATAAAAGTTTGTAGTTTTCTATGCTCAGGCAGACCTCTTCGCAGGTACCCAGCTTGAGCCAGCCCTTCTGCTATTCCACTCCATTTTTTTTTTTTTTTTTTTTTCTCCTGATAATCTTGTCTCCTGAAAGTCTGCTCTGCATATGGTCATAAGGCCTCGCCTGAATGTTTGCTGCTGGAGCTTTAAAATACAAACTCCGGAGCAAACGGTTATCAGGGAAAGAGGAATTCTGATGGTTTGCACTACAACAGACACGGCCTCACCTGAAAGTTTGTCTGCAGAGCTCCAAGACACAGCCCCTAGAGCCAACGGTTATCAGGGAGAGAAACGCCTGAAAGTTCGCTTTGTGAACAGGTACTCTTCTCTGGAGAGAAGGTAAGCAGCATTTGGCTTGGGATATTTCTCCCATGCAGTAGAGTGAACCTGCCACTGAACTCTTTTAAGTCATGCTTCTCTTTAAGAATCTAAACATTGTTCTGCAGCAAAGAGAACCCCTAAAAATCACTCCCCTGTGACACCCAAAGTGAAAGAATCCACTTAATCTCGATCAATCACAGATTTACTAAGCTATTTTGAATTTTTTTTTTATTTAGGAAGTGAAATTAAAACTTATAAACTATAAATACAAATGCCAGGGTATTACATGAAATATCAAGAGGTACTTTATCTTGTTTAATGTCTCACAAATATTTCCTATGGAATTCAACAAACAACAGGGAAACCAAACAAGTTTAAGTTCTGTATACAATGAAAATCAAGTTAGATACTGCCAATTTGTCAACTCATAAAAGTTTCTACCTGACACAAATGAAAGCTCCGAAAACTACAATTAAGTCATTAATGATACACCAACTGCTATTTTTAACATTTTTACTTGCATTAAGCAAGCTGTCTAGAACCAGGTGTATTTAACCCACTGTTAACTTAGTGGCATCACAAATTTTAAAAATATTTTATTTATATACTGTTACCAATATATATAAATGTATTGCAAAAAGGGCCAAAAACTTGCAAAAAAAGGTCAAATTTCACAGTGTTTGCATTAATATTTTTGTGCTTTTTTTCCCCAAATCGCAAAGCTGAGCCACTGTTTTCACACTGTTTCTTTAATTTGCCAAGAACACATAACTCCATCTATATCAAAGAAGCAGAAGAGTAAACTTAACAACAACTTTCATTTATGCATTTTCTTGTGAGGGGCAAAAAGGGTGTATCCATTTTAGATATTACCTTATGTATATAAAAAATGACCACCAATAATAGGTTCACTAAATTTATTTTAAAATCATAATATATATCTTAAAAAAGAGCATTACATTCTGCACACTGCTCTCAAAGGATGCCAGGGACACATGGATGACTAGTCTTCTCCTCCCTTAAAAAAAACAAAAAAAAACCAAAAAAAAAAAACCAAAAAAAAAACATTGTACATTACATAAAGCAGGGTTTTCACAATAGTTACAGAAAAATCATTACAATTTATCACCAATAATGAACAAAAATAAAATCCACTCTCTGCTGCTGTTTCAAAATTTCAGTGTTAGTCTTGTGCGGCCTTTCCCTTCTCCAAATATTTGTAATGAACTAGAACATTACATCTGATGAACAGCAGATTTCGCTACACCACAAATGCAGAACACTTATGAAGCAGAGGAATGTTGGCTTTTTAAACAGAAGCAGATATTTAAAAAAAAAAAAAAAAAAAAAAAAAAGGGTGCAGGACTCCTTCAGTTCTTCACTAGTCTTAGAAAAACTTTCCAGAATACTGCTTCACACTATAAAAAAAGAAAAAAATAATCTTGCATTAGAATCCTTCAACATCTGCATACTGCTTCACACTATAAAAGAAAAAAGAAAAAAGCATGTATTAGAATGATTGACCATACATCTTGCATCAATATTCACAATAGCATTCTAAAAGATTAATCTACAAATGCCCAATACATTTAAAATAAATAATTTTAGAAGATTAATGGCTAGTAATTACAGGCATATAATTATTTTAAGCACATTTAAATATTAGAAATCAAACATTCAAGTTAAACATTAACAAATGCTATGATAGCCAACATTATTAAAGCAAAACTAAGCGAACTAAGT
Source organism: Streptopelia turtur (assembly GCA_901699155.2). Taxonomy (NCBI): domain Eukaryota; kingdom Metazoa; phylum Chordata; class Aves; order Columbiformes; family Columbidae; genus Streptopelia; species Streptopelia turtur. The sequence continues at coordinate 24,828 of CABFKC020000022.1, forward strand.
TCAAAATTGTTAATATTTGACAGAAGAGAAAGTAATGCCAGCAAGGTGTGAAATGCTGCCTAACAGCACCAATTGATTTCAACTTGTCCTGTAGAGGCATGGTCTGTGCCATATGGTAGACTGTGATTTGTTGTCAGTTAAGTTATCTAAAAACAACAAAATCACTAGTCTTCCACACAGAACTAGACCAACATCCACTGAAATCTTCTATATTTTCTACAGGTTCTATGTAATTTATTACAAATACACTTTTTGTAGCAATTTTCACCAGAAAAATGAGAGGACTGCTTGGTTAAGGTGTCTTCCATCAAGATTTTGAGGGAATCTTCATTTCAATCAGAACAGAGAAAAGAAGAAAATCAAGGCAGAACTACCACTGGAGAAGTTCAATAGTTACTTAGGTACTGCCTTCTAAAAACTATATTGCGGAGAAGAGCAGCTTTAGGAGGAAAGTCAGTTTAAAATTGACATGAAGGACAGCATTAAGCTTCAACTTGCCTGTTCTGCAGTAAATACTGAGCATTTTGTATCTGGTCCTGTGTTCCCGTAATAGTTATTATTCGATCTTCTGAGCCTTCTAGTGGTTCATCAATTTTGATTGAAGCTCCTGACTCATGACGTATTTGTTTGATTCTCTGGCCTCCCTTTCCAATAATAGATCCTGCCAACTAGGGGAGAAAATAAAGCATTTATTTATTGATGTAACTTTCTCTGCAAAAACACAGTACTGTTCAAGTAGCTTCCATCAATTTAGTTTTAAGAATTAAAACAGAAGCTTACTCTTTTACAGCCTCAAAACATCATCTGTAATATAATATAAACACAGGTGGGATAAAGTTGGAAGAACCAGATGCTTGTTTATAAAAACAAGGTATTGAATATTAACAATTTTAAAAAGTAGTTCAGTGTATCTCTAAAGTGAAGACAAAACAAACATCCTTAAGAATAAGCTTTTGACAATTTAGAAACACTTGCTTTATATTAAAAGTATTTGTCAAGCATCCCAAATATTTTGATTTACTTACATAGTCTGAGAAAAGGCTGTGACTTTCTATTCATTTATTTATTTAAAAAAAAGTGGAAATCAGCAAATCAGTTTTACTTACATCTTTGGGAATCGTTACTTGTGTTGTGATGATGGGTCCACCAAGATCTCCATATGAACCACGGCCCCCTGTGTAAGAATAGTCTGATTTAAACGTATGCATCAAGCCCCTTACTAACTAAATAAAGTGCATGTCAAAGTTGTCTATAAAAACTTACCATATCCAGAGCCACCCTCAAACTATAAGAAAAAGAAAACACTTAAATAGCAAATAGCCATGATTAATTAATATGTTTTCATTTTAAGTATCATACTGTTAACTTTGAGCCTATTTTATGCAAAAATCCTAACACACAACCTTAATCTAAATGTTATTAAAGGCAAACTGCAGAAGAGGGCAGAATAGGAACCAAGGGGGGGAGTAGGGAGAATATCTCATGAGAAAGTCAGGGGTGTCAAACTCATTTTCACTGGGGGCCATATCAGCCTTGCAGTTGCCTTCAAATGGCCCAATGTAATTTTAGGACTGTATAAATGTAGGAGTAGTTACATTTATACAGTCCTAAAATTACATTTGGCCCTTTGAAGGCAACTGCGAGGCTGACGTGGCCTCCAGTGTAAATGAGTTTGACACCCCTGCTCTAAGTCATCAAGATCCAGCCATACTATTTACAAAGCAACCTTATCAATTCAGCTGGTAAACAGCTCTTGATGCTCATATACTCCTGACCCTTGAACTAAACTAACATTCAAAACAAACAAACAAAAAAAATCAGAGTTCAGCCTAGTACCTACACAGTTTGGGACAATTTAAAGTGTCAGTTTGGGACAAATTTACCTAGTAACTGCCAATCCTACTCCATCTATATCTTGAGGAAAAAACAAGTCATCTCTAATAAAAATTTTATGATTGGTCTCTCCATTCAGACTATGCTACAATCCTTTGTATCTTAGAAAGGACAATCATGACACTAATTACTGCTGTTTTTGAACTTAATTCAGAGGTTAATCAGAGCTGCATATTCCACACACATACTCTTCTACCTATTTCAGCTGATATTTTGCACAGAGAATCTTTTTCAGGCTAAGTTGTTTTAATGAACAATTCTTTTCTTGACCCTTTATGCTGCTTCTCTTCCCCAGACTACAAAATAGCAAATGAATTTGACAGCAAAAGAATAATTATAAGTGCAGTGTTTACATAAGCTAGAAACTAACATTAAATATTTGGCAGCACTTTGCCATCTTCTAGACAGCATAAACACTTGCTGACACTCTTTGAACTTTCTTTACTAAACCTCCTAAGAATAAGAAGTCTGATAAACACAAATGAAATGGAATACTTTCAAATATATGGATAGGTAATGCATAATAGTTTATCCACAACTATATGAATTATTCTTAACATTCCTTGTGTGAAACAGGAGAAAACACAACATGACAAAGTTAACATAAAACATACTCCTAAACAGATGCACCTACAGGGTGTTGAAAAGTAAGAGTTACAGTGGAAGTTACAACTTAGAACACTAAAATAGGGTACAAAAGAGGCAATACAACAGAAAAGCTTCTCTGTCTTGGCTGTTCTGCTACATACTTCCATTGTGGAACATTAACTGCCCGTATAGGATTCACTGTTCAGGACATGAACTGCAAATAACCTGAGTTAGAAGGACAGCTTTAAGGACTACATTCAAATCTCAAGAAATTCCAGTTATCATGTAAGCAATTAAAATGATTTTTCTCAAAAAAACAATTAAACTAGTCAAATAAAAGCATGAGCATACTCACCAACTCTGGTGGCTGCATGTCATCACAGGTATCCACATGACACTGCATCATCTTCCAGGCACAAAATCATAGGAGGAAAGAGGAAATGAATCCAAGTTAAGTCCATGTCATGGAAGCTTATAGGTAACTTGGCAAGCAAACATATACAATACCAATATAGAGAAACATTTTTCTGCACTACTTAAAATACTACTAAAACTCAAAAGTACATGATATAGACCAGTTACAAGATTCACTCCCTTTTACTTTCACTGCAAGGGAACTGTAATCAGTCACACTTCTTTCTTCCTTGTTTCTGTGATGTAAACAGATTTTCCTCTTACAAAAAATGTCAGACAGCTAAGGGGAGAGCAAACTTCAAGAGTTTGTTTTAAACACCTTTGAGTACTAAAACTGTACTATATACTAAAAGATGTTACTCTTGGATAGCAAAACCTTCAATTTCTTTCATGCATAAAAAAAAAAAAAAAACCACAACCAAAAACCACACACGAAACAGAAAAGGCATTTAATAAAACAAGTAACTGTCATTAATGTATCTATGTCCTGAACAGGAAGGACATGGCTTCTCTTATTAATTAATTTCCATATACCTCATACAGTCAATAGCTAATCTAACAATCTACTACTGCCTAATCATGTTGGAAATCTAATTATTTTTTCAAATATATAACATTTATTTCCTTCAGAATTCTACAACAAACATTGGAAAAAAATTATAAAAACAATTTGTGGAATCCAATTTAAATTACTATTTAAGGCAAAAGCCTTTGCGGGGTTAAAACGTGCAGCACAAAATGAATAGTACATTAAAATATAAATGCTAATTTTAAAACAGTTCTAAAATACTAGGTGCTAGATAACTTAAGACACATTACAGAATTTTCTTCTCTACAGACTCATTTGCGCTAGCTACTACTGGTAATAAATGGAAATGAAATTGAAACCAAATGAAACACTGAATGGATAAGACAAAGCAAACAGTATTAATAAGAATTTATTGGCTATTACATCTAATAAATAGAATATGTATGCAATCCTAACTGATGGCAAATTCCATATTGTAACTTTCCCTAAGGGACTGGCCCAGAGGAGTGAAATTTTGTTCATTACTTTTAGTATTTATACAGGTAAATAAGATGTGTCATAGAATCATTTTGGTTTGAAAAGACCTTTAAGATCATCAAGTCCAACCGTTAACCTAGCACTGTCAAATCTACCTCTAAACCATATCACTAAGCACCACACCTACACATCTTTTAAACACCTTCATGGATGTCGATTCAGCCACTCCCCTGGGCAGCCTGTTCCAATGCCTGACAACCCTTTCCATGAGGAAGCTTTTCCTAATATCAAATCTAAACCTCCCCTGGCGCAACTTGAGTAACAAGCAATAGGACAAAAGGCAACGGCCTCAAGAAAAGAGACCGACACCTTCCATGGTACAACCTCCTTTCACGTAGTTGTAGACAGCAAGAAGGTCTTCCCTCAGCCTCCTTTTCTCTAGGCTGAACCCTCCCCATGTCTCTCAGCTGCTCCTCATCAGACTCGTGCTCCAGACCCTTCACCAGCTTCATTGCTCTTCTCTGAACTCTCTCCAGCACCTCAATGTCTTTCTTGTAGTGAGGGGCCCAAAAGTGAACACAGGATTCAAGGTGCAGCCTTACTAGTGCTAAGTACAGGTAGACGAGCACTTCTCTAGTCCTACTGGCCACACTGTTTCTGATACAAGCCAGGATGCTGTTGACCTTTTTGGCCACCTGGGCACACTGCTGGCTCATATTCAGCCAGTTGTCAACCAACACCCCCAGGTCCTTTTCCACCAGGCAGCTTTCCAGGCACTCTTCCCCAAGCCTGTAGCGTTGTGTGGGGTTGTTATGACCCAAGTGCAGGACCCGGTACTTGGCCTTGTAGAACCTCATACAATTGGCCTCAGCCCATCAATCCAGCTGGTCCAGATCCCTCCGTAGAGCCCTTCCTACCCTCAAGCAGACCAACACTCCCACCCAATTTGATGTCATCTGCAAACTTTGAAGGTGCACTTGATCCCCTCGTCCAGAGGGGATATTAAACAGAACTGGCCCCAATACTGAACACTATTTGTGACCTGGCACCAACTGAATTTAACTCAATTCACCACAATTCTTTGGGCCCAGCCATCCAGACAGTTTTTTACCCAGCAAAGAGTATGCCCATCCAGGCTATGAGCATCTTTCCTTCACTGATTTTTTTTTACATGCTCCTTAATGTCAAATTTCTTAAACATGAAGTACTTTGAATATTTTTTAATGTCTGTACCTTTATTGAAGTGCTTATACAGACGTGTATATACACACATACATATAATGTTAAAAAACATCAAGAAGTAGGAATCATTTGAATGAGCAAAACCAGATTAGACATCTGAACATACACTCTACTTTTAAACAGACATTCTGATTTGGTTCTCATTAAACTCCAATCCAAGCAGACTTTGAAAGCATTAGGAATTGACCATTAAAAAAAGGGGCAGGGAGGAGATTAAGTGCCTTTACATGAACCTCTTCACCTTATTCCCCCCCCCAGTATGTTTTTGTGCATTTGTATATCTGAAACACCGATGGGGGTATTAAAAAAAGAAGTAGTAGAAACACATTAATGTTTTCTCAGCTATCAAAATAGCCATCGTGGTCCACAGACATTTGATTTGGAGTAGTTACAGCCTAAAAGATATACCTCTTGAATAAGAGAAACAATGCATGTATGTCTTTCAGTAAAATGCCTTAGAAAATAGATTATATATATATAAATCCAAATTACTTTTTCCTCCCATCTTAGAATTTACAAGGCTGTCAGTATTGTCGCATCTCAGAAGATTAAAGTTTCACCATCCAGTCTTGGTTCACAATCTTAAAAGTCTTGAACTACTGAATTTTTCAGCCTTTAGTGGAGAACTAGCAGAAAATGAGGATTTCTGTAGATTCAACATCTCCAAGATGTTGGTCTGAAAAGAGAAACTATTCTTGCCTTTATGTGTTTATGTAAAATGTCATTCCTGCTCTCTGAAAGTAGCCTTTCCCACGCATCACTTCACAAACCACAATGTTGGTTTACTTTAAATGCTTTGCTAGACAATGGTTTCTATATGAAATGCATAGTAGCTCAAGACAACTTTATAATTCTGGCATGACTCTTCCAGCTTCAGCCTTGCAATCCATGGAAAAACTTCTCATCTGCTTATACAATTAAGGATACTGTGATTATGTCCAGCTAAAACTCGAAATCAAATACAGTCTGTGTCAGTAAGCAGTCCACTTTGTAGGCAAGCTATGAAACTCATGCATAAAACAGTCAAAGCCATGAGCAGCTCCACTGTGAAGACGAAATAAAAATGGTTTTCGGAACATGGAAAATAAGCAGAGATGACTCCTACTTATTTGTAGAAACTCATGTCAAGAAAGTCAAGGTCAACCTGATCAAAGTCAGAATAAATAGGGTTCAAATTTTCTATTCTGGAACAGAACGAGAACACACCACTGCCCAAGCTAAAGATTGCACTCAACCAGATACCTAAGGGAGGACAGGCTGCTCTGTCTATATGCCCTGACACTGGTTTTACCAGCCGCAAATATAAAAACACAAAAATTGAGCTTTGAAAACATAAGAATATGAATAAGGGATCTTAAATGTATAGCTCATGATTCTTCTAGTTTCTTAAGATCCAGAATAGAATAGACAACTTAGCATTTCTGTTGTTGGTTTCTTTGGTGGGTGAGGTTTATTGTTTGTTTTGGTAATTTTAAGTGCAAGTCTTTCCTTTCAATATTTCTGCTAGGATTCTGGTGCCCCAATTTTGACATTCTTGCAATACGTACTTCCAGTACATATTACTGGAAGTAATTGCCTCTTCCTCTCAGAAGGAGACAATGTGTAAATCTCATTTAACTAGTCCATTTCATAGCTCCTCTCCACTTCTTTCTTTTCCATTCATGTAAAAGAAAAATAAAAATCTCATCTAACCTGTTATTTTAAGGAATGTGCCAAGCAGAACCAGAGGAAAAAAGAAGATGGTTAACCAGAGAGATTTACCTCCCAGATGCCTATGAATTCTCTTCCCAGGAAAGAGGATACAACAATAAATTACTACCAGGAAATCACTGTGCTGGCTTGACTGAAAATGGGTTTTCTTCATGCAGTCAGAAACATTTCTTTTTCATAGCTAGCACACTCATTATTTGGACTTAGTTTGAGAACAAGATAACACCCCAGCACAGAGCTAATGTTTTTAATTGCTCTGGTCTAAGAGCCAAGGACACCCTGAGTGCTCTGCCCACCTGTGGCAGAAAGCATCAGGAGAAACTAGAGATGGACCCTTAGGTTTTTGGAGTTGAGGATACAAAGGATCTGAGACCAACTATACTCCAACTGAAAAAGAGATACTAGCAGCATGTGAAGGGGTCCGAGCTGCTTCAGAAATGATTGGTACGAAAGCACAGCTTCTCCTGGTACCTCGACTGACAGTGCTGGGCTAGATGTTCAAAGTGAAGTTTCCCTCTACGCATCATGCAACTGATGCTATGTGGAGTACGTGGATTGCAATGATCACACAACGAGTTCAAATAGGGAGAACCAATCACCCAGTGATCTTAAAAGTGATTACAGATTGTCCAGAAAGTAGATTTTATGAAGTTGCCAGATGAAGAGAAAGTAACGTGCTGAAGAAGCACCACCGTACAATAAACTATCAGAGACTGATAAGCAGTATGCACTATTCACAGATGGATCCTGCTCTCTTACAGAAAAACATCGAAGGTGGAAAACTGCTGTGTGGAGTCCCACATGATGAGTTACAGAAGCCACTGAAGGACAAGGTGAATCAAGTCAATTTGCAGAAGTGAAAGCCATCCAGCTGGCTTTGGACATTGCTGAATGGGAAAAATGGCCAGTACTTTCTCTCTATACTGACTCATGGATTCAGTCAGCTGATCGGAGCCAGCCCAGCGAGAGCCGGAGCCGGCGGGGTTCAGCCGACCACGAGGTTCAGCCGAGATTAGGAAGCTCAGAGGGAAAAATCGTACAGGGACAGCGTGATTCCCGACGGGTCCCGATCACCAAAGCCCCGGCAGCCATTGCGAGAGAGCGGCTGACGTGGCGGGGGGCGTTCCCACGGTGACGGCGACCACACCCCCTCCCCTTGCCTTGAAAAAGCCTTTGGGAGGGCAGCGACTAGTCACTGCCCACCTGGTGTAGGGGGGAGCAACCAGCTTGTGTAGCGGGTGAGTCCCACCCACACTGTGCTGCAGCAGCAGGTGTGGTAGCTTGTGCAGCAGGGTGCAGAGAGCACTTGTTGCTTGTCAGCCCCTCTGACTTATTGCCAGCGCCCCAGACTGCTGAAGACCATGGTCGCCTCCAGAAGGAGAGCTTGCCTCAAACAGACTGTGGCAACGCAGACTGAGGCTCTGTCCCGAACGGTGGCTGTTGAGGTCTCCGGCTGCAGGGAGTGCCAGAGCCTGCTGCTGCCGAGGGAGGGAGGCCAGCACTCCACCTGTGTGAGGTGTGAGCAGGTGCAAGATCTGCTCGACATGGTCGTCAAACTGAAGGAGGAGGTTGAGACGCTGAGGACCATCAGGGAGTGCGAAAGGGAGATCGACTGGTGGAGTAACACCCTGACGTGCCAGTCGGAAAGGTCCCAGGGAGGTACCCCCCAAAAGGAGATGGACCTCCTGCCCTCTCGGACAGAGGCGGAAGTGCTGAGACGGCCCCATCCTTGTCGCTGTCGGGCAGAGGTAGGGGACCGAAAAGACGACGAGGGTTGGAAGCGTATTCCCGTTCGGTGTCACGGGCAGCCCCCCTCCCTGCCTGCTTTGGCTTCCCAGGTGCCCCTCCGTAACAGGTTTGAGGCCCTGAATCTTGAAGAAGAGGTAGGTGAGGAGGTGGTGCCAAGCCTGCCCACAAGATCACATAGGAAGAGGCAGTCGACCTCACAACTTAAGACTGCCTCTGATAAGAAAGAAAGAAGGGTGATTGTAATAGGAAATTCCCTTCTGAAAGGAACAGAGGGCCCGATATGCAGAGTTGACCCTCATCTTAGGGAAGTTTGTAGTCTACCTGGAGCCCGGATCAAGGATATTGCTAGAGAGCTCCCCAGACTGGTGCACCCGACAGACTACTACCCACTGCTGGTCTTCCAGACAGATGGGGAGGATGCTGCTTCCCGTAGTCTGAGGGGGATGAAGAATGATTTCAAGGTCTTGGGAAGGATGGTGAAAGACTCAAGGGCTCAAGTGATCTTCTCTTCACTCCTTCCATCTTCAAGTGATGATGTGGGATCGAATAGGAAAATTCACTCTCTAAATCGTTGGCTCCAAGACTGGTGCTACAGGCAGGGCTTTGGATTTTTTGATAATGGTTGGTTTTATAAGACACCAGTCCGGACACTGTTACGTGGGAAAGGTTTATCTCGCAGGGGCAAAAGGATGCTGGGGCAGGAATTAGCTGGGCTCATTTGGAGAGCTTTAAACTAGGCTCGAAGGGGGATGGGGTTGTAGCTGGGCTTGTCCCAGTGGGGCTGCATTCTAAAACTGATGAGGACCGGCTGGCCTCCTATGCCCCTAGGGAGAAACTGGTGTGCTCTGCTCGCTCCCTGAAATGCCTGTACACCAATGCGCGCAGCATGGGGAATAAGCAGGAGGAGCTAGAATCCTATGTTCGGTCGGGAGGTTATGATCTGGTGGCAATTACAGAAACATGGTGGGACAGTTCACATGACTGGAATGTGGTCATGGATGGCTATGCCCTTTTCAGGAAAGACAGGCCAGCCAGGCGTGGTGGTGGAGTTGCTCTCTATGTGAGAGAGCAACTACAATGTACCAAATTCTGCCCAGGAGCGGATGACGAGCGAGTTGAGAGTGTATGGGTCAGGATCAAGGGGCAGGCTGGCAGGGGTGACACTGTTGTGGGCGTCTGTTACAGGCCACCAGATCAGGCTGAGGAAGTTGATGAGGCCTTCTATGGGCAGCTGAGAGTGGCCTCACAGTCACAGGCCATGGTTGTTGTAGGCGATTTTAACTTCCCTGATGTTTGCTGGAAGGACCATTCAGCCAGCCAGCCACAGTCCAGGAGGTTCCTCCAGTGCATTGATGATAACTTCCTCCTGCAGATGGTGGAGGAGCCTACTAGGAGAGGTGCACTGCTGGATCTCATCCTCACTAACAAGGAGGGTCTGGTCGAAGCAGTAAAGGTCGAGGGCTGCCTGGGTTGCAGTGACCACGAGATGGTGGAGTTCAGCATCTCGTGTGGCAGGAACAGAATAGCAAGTAGAATTGCAACCTTGGACTTTAGCAGGGCTAACTTTGGCCTTTTCAAGCAATTGCTGGGGGAAATCCCATGGGCAAGGCTGCTTGAAGGAAAAGGGGCCCAAGATAGCTGGGTGGCATTCAGAGATTGCTTCTTCCACGCTCAAGATCAGAGCATCCCCACACGTAGGAAGTCAAGGAAGGGAGCCAGGAGGCCTGCGTGGTTGAATAGGGATCTGTTGGGTATGCTCAAGCAGAAGAGGAGAGTTTACAGGTCATGGAAGCAGGGGCTGGCCACTTGGGAGGAATATAAGGCTGCTGTTAGAGGATGTAGGAAGGCAGCTAGGATAGCCAAGGCCTCCTTAGAATTACAGCTGGCGAGAGGGGTCAAGGACAGCAAAAAGAACTTTTTCAAATACATAGCAGATAAAACTAATACCAGAGGCAATGTAGGCCCACTGATGAATGGGGTGGGTGCCCTGGTGGCAGAAGATACAGAGAAGGCAGAATTACTGAATGCCTTCTTTGTCTCTGTCTACTCTGCCGGAGGCTGTCCTGGGGAGCCCTGTACCCCTGAGACCCCGGATGAAGCCAGGTCAATGGAGGAGTTTGCTTTAGTCGATGAGGACTGGGTTAGGGAGCAATTAAATAGTCTGGACATCCATAAATCCATGGGTCCAGATGGGATGCATCCGCGGGTGCTGAGGGAGCTGGCTGAAGTCATTGCTGGGCCGCTCTCCATCATCTTTGCCAAGTCTTGGGAAACAGGAGAGGTGCCCAAGGATTGGAGGAAAGCTAACGTCACCCCAGTCTTCAAAAAGGGCAAGAAGGAAGACCCGGGTAATTATAGACCGGTCAGCCTCACCTCTGTCCCTGGGAAAGTAATGGAACAGCTTGTCCTTGGTGCCATCTCAAGGCATATCAAGGATAAGAGGGTTATTAGGGACAGTCAGCATGGCTTTACCAAGGGTAGGTCATGCTTGACCAACCTCATAGCCTTTTATGAGAATGTTACAAGGTGGATGGATGATGGCAGAGCGGTGGATGTGGTCTACCTTGACTTCAGTAAAGCCTTTGACACAGTCTCCCACAGCATCCTCACAGCTAAGCTGAGGAGGTGTGGTCTAGACAATAGAGTAGTGAGGTGGGTTGCAAACTGGCTTAAAGAGAGAAGCCAGAGAGTGGTAGTCAATGGTGCGGAGTCTAGTTGGAGGTCAGTATCTAGTGGAGTGCCTCAGGGGTCAGTGCTGGGGCCAATATTATTCAATATATTCATTAACGATTTGGACGAGGGAATTGAGTGTACTATCAGCAAGTTTGCTGATGACACTAAGCTGGGAGGAGTGGCTGACACGCCAGAGGGCTGTGCTGCCATCCAGCGGGACCTGGACAGGCTGGAGACTTGGGCGGGGAATAACCTAATGAAATTTAACAAGGGCAAGTGTAGAGTCCTGCACCTGGGCAGGAACAACCCCAGGTTCCAGTATAGGTTGGGAAATTACATATTAGAGAGCAGTGTAGGGGAAAGGGACCTGGGGGTCCTGGTGGACAACAGGATGACCATGAGCCAGCACTGTGCCCTTGTGGCCAGGAAGGCCAATGGCATCCTGGGGTGTATTAGAAGAGGGGTGGTTAGTAGATCGAGAGAGGTCCTCCTTCCCCTCTACTCCGCCCTGGTGAGACCACACCTGGAATATTGTGTCCAGTTCTGGGCCCCTCAGTTCAAGAAGGACAGGGAACTGCTGGAGAGGGTCCAGCGTAGGGCAACGAAGATGATTAAGGGAGTGGAGCATCTCCCTTATGAAGAAAGGCTGAGGGAGCTGGGTCTCTTCAGTTTGGAGAAGAGGAGACTAAGGGGGGACCTTATTAATGTTTATAAATATATAAAGGGTGAGTGCCATGAGGATGGAGCCAGGCTCTTCTCGGTGGCAAACAATGATAGGACAAGGGGTAACGGGATCAAGCTGGAACACAAGAGGTTCCACTTAAATTTGAGAAGAAACTTCTTCTCAGTAAGGGTGACAGAGCACTGGAACAGGCTGCCCAGGGAGGTTGTGGAGTCTCCTTCTCTGGAGACATTCAAAACCCGCCTGGACATGTTCCTGTGCGACCTCACCTAGGGTGTTCCTGCTCCAGCAGGGGGATTGGACTAGATGATCTTTTAAGGTCCCTTCCAATCCCAAACATACTGTGATACTGTGATGGTGGCAAATGCCTTGTGGGGGTGGTTACAGCAGTGGAAGAGAAGCAACTAGCTTCTGCTCACAGGTGTGAGGTATCAAGGAAGGGGGGCATAAATGGGGCAGAGCTTGACTGACATCCAGACCGATCAATAAGAGCATTCCATCTCATTAGCATCATGCTTCATATATAAGGAGAGTTGGGTCTTCCACTTTTTTTTTATTTGGTCAGAGACAGGGGAGTTTTTGGTGCAGGACATTTAGTCCAGCCTTTTGCCACTTTGCAGAGGCCTCTGAGCCTTTCTGCCTTTTTCCTCTTTCTTCTCCCTTTGGATTCTCTCCCCTGTTGCGGGGGCGGAGGGGGTGAGTGAGCAGCTATTGTGGTTGTATTGCTAGCTCTGGTTAAACCACGACAGTCACATTTCAGAGTACAACATGGAAGAATATCTTTAAGCCTTTTTAAATTCTTCCTATCCCCCAACATGGGTGAATATACCTAATTTCATTTCAATTTCAACTTATCAGTGGCCCTGGCTCCAAAAAATTTGGAATTACAGTAGATTTTTTTTTTCAGACATAAAAATTGGCATAGAGACAAGAATTTATTTGAAAAAGCAATCATCTGCCAAGACCAACTAGAGCTCTTTAAAGGTATTATTCACGTTCTCTTAAATTCTGTTAACATCTGTTGGAAAACATTGTTCTGACATGCTTTCTTGATCTGAAAAGCCTCCCCATTCCTACTTCTGTCATCCTAATGAAAAAGAAAAAGTCTAAAAGGTCTGTGTAATAAAACCTGCAGGTACTATGTTCTACCAACTTTCTATTCCACTGTTGATGGCAGGTAGGGAAAACAACCAACCAACACCCACAAAACAAAACCACACAGCAGATTTACATCCCAAATACCCTTTACACCCCAAACAATTGTCTTCTTGGGGAGACCATTTGTATGGCCAAAACATTTTGGTGATATCAAAGTTTATCAGAAGCACACGTGCCCCACACTTAAATGTATGTATTCAAGAACAGTTTCCTCAGATATTCAAAGTGCTAACTGCATTACTAAACAAATCAATATGAATTTTAACTCCTACCATTCCATCATAACGGTCTCCAGGTCTACCCCTTCGGTCATAAGACATAAGATCTCTAAAACGAGAAAAAACAGCAGCACATGACTTATGTTTATGTACTCTAATTCAAGTTTCCATGATTTGCACACAACTATGAATTTCTGAATGCTTTAGTCAAGTTCTGAATAACAAAATAAAGATACAGAACTACTGACTATAGTCCTGATAGACTGATACATTACAGAAATAATTACCTTCAAATACTTTTTGAAATTTTATGGTGCAATGCACACTCAATCCTGCATAATCACTACCAACATGGAATGCAAAGTAAGTCCTGGAAACATTAACACAATTCAGCAAGTTTTACTCAACTTGAGTTTTATACAATGTATTTATACAACAGCTCACCCGCCACGGGGAGGTGGTGGAGGAGGAAGAGGAAGATTACGAGCTCTGCTGCCACCTCTGCCACCACGACCTGGCGGAGGTGGTGGAGGTCCTCTGCGAGGGCTCATATCATCATAATCTCTTCTCGATGGAGGCATAGGTCGTCCACCACGACCAGGAGGCATTCGATCAAAGCCCCCTCTTCCACGCATTGGAAAACCTACTGGACGTCCCCTTCTATCATCAAACATCATTGTGAAGCCACCATAGTCATATGTTTCATCATAGAAATTGGGATCATAAGGCTGGGCCCGACCTTTAATTGGAGACTAAGACACACACACACAAAAAAACAACAAAAAGCCACACAAAACGACAAAAAAAAAAAAAAAAAATTAAAAATACACCAAACCACAAAAACAAAACCAACACCACCCCCTCCCCTGGTTAGCACTGACTATTACAATTATTATATTTAATTAAATTACTATATTAAATGTATAAATATCAATTTATGCATTCTGAATACATTCTTGATTCCACAATGCTAATAAAAAAGCCAGGGATGGTGATATGCTTCCTCAGAACTTAACTATGATAAAAAAACTGCTGTTACGGATAGGTGACACATACATTTGTCTCACTTCCCAATTTAATTTTTTTTATTTTACTGATACGTAAATCATTACTAACGGTCCATTGGTACTAAAAACAGCTTCCCTCTCCAATAAGGTACACCCCAATTCTAGAAAACAGGAATAATTTCAAAGGGTGCTAACAGTCCAACACTTTTGTTACTGGAGAAGAGGCACTGAATCAGAACAGAAAGGGAAAGATGTAATTTTCCATCCAAATCGTCCCAACTTTCATGAATACCAATGAAAGAATAATAAGTTTAAGACACATTACCTCAGAGATAAGATCCAAGATAATCTTGATACATTCGACAACTCTATCAGGTTTTCCACCAATAAGCACCACTCTATCAGTGGAATGAGGACAACACTCTTGGAAGAGCTTAATAGTGGTCTGAGTGTTCTGTTGAAGAAAAAAATAGAAGTATTTTACACAATTTTATAAAGTTATTGAAAACAAAATGGGTAAGACACACACACAAACATTTTCATATAAACAAACAAACCAGGCCATTAAACTTCCAGTCATTGCAAGTGAATGCTCGCTTCTGAGTTCTTACAACAAATTCAATCTTGGGATATTACTAGGTTGGTGCAAAAGTAATTGCAGTTTTGGACTGTGAATTTTAAATCATAACTAGGCTCAAATACATCTTTGTTAATCAAAATAGGAAACATTACAGTCAACACATTTTTGCAAATGATAAATAAGTTTGTTTATTCCTGTAGCATAAAAATCTGTGCTTCAGGATTCAATTAACTCTTGGAAAGCATTTTCTGCATCCTGCTAGTTGTAGAAGCATTTTCCTTGCAAAAATTTGTCAAGATGCTTGAAGAAGTGGTAGCCGGTTGGCAAGAGGTCAGGTGAATATGGCAGATGAGCCAAAACTTCATAGCCCAATTCATTCGACTTTTGAAGTGTTGGTTGTGCGATGTGCAGTTGGGCATTGTCATGGAGAAGAATTGGGCCCTTTCTGTTGACCAATGCCAGCTGCAGGCGTTGCAAGTTTTCAGTGCATCTCATCATTTTGCTGAGCATACTTCTCAGATGTAATGGCTTTGCCCGGATTCAGAAAGCTGCAGTGGATCAGACTGGCAACAGACCACCAGTGACCATGACTTTTTTTTTTGTGCAAGTTTGGCTTTGGGAAGTACTTCGGAGGTTCTTCTCAGTCCAACCACTGAACTGATCATCGCTGGTTGTCATATAAAATCCACATTTTGTCACACATCACAATCTGATCAAGAAATGGTTGTTGTTGTTGCGTAGAATTGGAGAAGACGACACTTCAAAACAACGAAGTTTTTTAATTTTGGTCAGTTCATGAGGCACCCACGTATCAAGCTTTTTCACTTTCCCAATTTGTTTCAAATGCCAAACGACCACAGAATGGTCAACACTGAGTTCTTCGGCAACTTCTCATGTTCAATTGGTCATTGTCAACTTCTGATGGCCAGCCACTATGCTCCTCATCTTCAAGGCTCTCATCTCCTTTGCAAAACTTCTTGAATCAC
The DNA here is from genome assembly GCA_901699155.2 of Streptopelia turtur. Classification (NCBI taxonomy): domain Eukaryota; kingdom Metazoa; phylum Chordata; class Aves; order Columbiformes; family Columbidae; genus Streptopelia; species Streptopelia turtur. Next base: position 40,734 of record CABFKC020000022.1, read on the forward strand.
CACTGCACTGTATGTTCATTAGCAGTTCCTGGGCCAAATGCAATGTTGATGTTGCAAGTTGTCTCTGCTGCTTTACAACCCATTTTGAACTCAAATAAGAAAATGACCACATATCCATGATGAGCTTACAGGTTATATAAACCTTCACACGTCATAAAAATATGCTTTAGATGCAAAACAGCAGTGTTGCTAGGATTATTTCTAGTCATCTTGCCTTCCTCAGTCCACACAGATAGTAGCTTACACCTAAACTGACCTGGAATTGCCTTTGACACAATGCCAGGAGAGAAAACAACACTCTAGATTCATAGAGACCACTAGCTTTTTAGAACAAAACATCATTCCTTCACAAAGGAAACAGTGGTCTTCAAGGAAGTGGAACTTCCTAACAAAAAAACCCAACCACCAACCCCACCCCCCAAAAAACCAAAATCCACAAGACCCAAAACCCATCCAAAACCCCACCCCATACTACCTTTTTATAGCAATATTCAAACATCTATTAAATTATCATTGTTAAAGAGTTTATGTATCCACACTAAACCATTTTTCCATGTCCAACACCACCAACATAGTCTATTTAGCAGTTAATTCCAGGAGTGATGAATGGCAATTTTAAAAAGCATCCTTTATTTATAAAGATAACTCTACTGCTAATATGCTTAAAAGCTTTATAAGAAGTCCTAGGCTCTATCACCAACAGTCACTTCACTTCTGACTTTTTGCAAGGAAGTTGTACTCAGACTGCTCTCAGAACACAGAAATCATGTATGAAATATGTTCTGAAGCAATTATTGCACAGATGATGCTTACACTCACTGTTAATTAACACAAAAAAACCTAATTTGTTTATAGAATAAAAGCAGAATCTAAAAAGAATAGGAAACTTTACCTCTCTGAGTTCTTTGATTTTAGCACCTTTGACACCAATAATTCCTCCTGCTAGACTTTGGTGAATTAGAAGTCTTAATTCACAATCAAAGTCACTACCTTTGTAGTGTTGATACTGTAAGATGCATACAAGGAAAGAATAAAATATTAGTCAATGGAAAAAATAATTGAAAAATCAAAGTACTAATTTTGTTTTTTTGTTAAGGTTTTTCTTTTAACACCATGGTATGACTTAATTTGCTGCTGAACTGTAATGCTGTATTTGCTATGATAGAACACACTTAAATATCTAAGTACTTTGCCTCAACATGAGGTGATGTCAAATTAGTTTTTCTTATTTCTTTTATTATTATTGTATAAAATTAAGATGTCAAACAGCACAACATACTTGCTTACAGCCAAGGTGGGATGGAAATTACAAAACAGCTACTTCAAATTGGGGACTAAACAAGTAAGGAGACAGGTGTTTTGAGGGGAGAAGGCTGTTCCAAATATTATTTTTCTAAGAAGAGATTTTTTTTTTTTTGGCAGAGGACAGAGACAAAGTCAACACGTAGTTTGAGAGCTATAGGCCTCCTTTCAAAAAAGGATGGGTTTTATTTTCTAATTTAACATATTAAAACCACAATAATCTAGAATTATCTTGGTTTAAAATCTAAATTTATACCTCTGAATAAGAAAGAGACATACCTCTTCTAAAGTAGGGATAATCTTCTTCAAGATTTCTCCAATTGTCTCTGTATCTGCACTTATACTCAAGATGCTGTTAGATGCCATAGTGTCAGAAAATATGGAGAAGGTGGAAAAGTAGAAATAAGTTTAGTATTCATAATCATACGCAAAATTCTAACAAGATTGACTACACAGAAGAACTTACAATCAATATTTCCCATTTAAAGTAAACCTGTTCACTGGATTTAAAACACATGCATCTTTGTTTATGCCCAATATATATGCGTGATGAATTTAAGACTAAGCAGGTCTTGCAGAGAGTAAGAGAGAGCAAGCAAGCAAGAGCTTTTAGAACGGCTCAGATTAAGTGGGCAAGAAATTGACACAGAACTGAAAGTAAATGTTCACATTCCCCACCACCACTAATTTAGTATATCCTCGTCATTACATTGGTAAAACTGGCACAGCTTCTTGTGGAAAAAGCAGAGATATGCATTACACCTGGAGTAAGGTTGAGAGACCAGTTAGAGATTAGATTATTAATGGGCACTGCAAAAAAAAGAATATAAAGACAAGGAAAACAAAAACCTCACCAACAAAAATGTAACACAAATGCAAAGTGAAGGAAAGTGAACTAGATTTAGTATTTCATCAGAAATAATTATGAACAGACAATGTTGAGGGGAGCAAGGTGGGCCACAAAGACAGAGGAAGAGACTCTTGAAACAATTTGATTTACAATGCAGTGAATATGCAACACTTGAAGCTATGCTCCTTCCACTGAAATAAAATTAGTGGATCATTCGGGTGGCCAACTCACATAAAAGTGACTTAATGTGGAAAATAAGACAGAAAACTTTAAAAAAAAAAAACACACAGTCTATAAGGGGATACTATTTAATTATATAAAAGGCAGGTAATAAAATACATTTCTCTCTTTCTAATCAGGCAGTGAGGCATAAACTGTTGGGACATACCGCTCGGGGCCACTGCTGTCTGGGACTGAAACACTTGCATTGTACTGCATTGGTCATTGGCGTTCGTGGATGTTGGCATTGGGCATGGGTATTCAATCAGAAGTTGTCAAGTATTGTACCCGTTTGGCAACGAGCACATTTTTGGGCATAGCCAACCAGGGTTTTCACATGGGCGTTCAGGGGCGGATGGGCCAACGTCATGGTGGGCAACGCAGGGACAAGTCGATCCAGTACATGGATAATGGAGATATATGGCCAAAAAAACAAGGAGAGGGAAAAGGGGGAAAAGCAATACATTTTAATTTAAAACAAACTATACTCATTACTCTCAGTTAACAAAGCAAGCTTAAGTTGTTCTGAAGACTAACACAATAATGGATTGCTACATCAACAGTGGTTTAACAGTATGGATCTTACTGAGTTAGTTTATCTGACTAAACTATTTTTTACTTTTTAACATAATGTTTCAGTAGCAGGCTGGCTCATGAATGTAGACACAAAAACCGTTGACATAAATATTACTGAAATCTTGGGCAAGTTGGGAAAGTTACTATTCCAGACCAATTAAATTATCTAGATTTAACTGATGTATTTATTTACTTAAAACAAACACACACACTAGCTGCCATACTTAGCGAGTGTATGTATGATTCCTGACCATTTCAGCTTAATCCTCAGTTCTAGTTGCTGTAGTTTGTGAACTTAGATGGAACAGATTCTGTAAAGATATATTAGCAAATATTGCGTTGAACGCAGTCTTGCTTGAAAAATTCCTGAATTATAGCTAATGCTAAGTACAGGAGTGTAAACAAATGGAATTTAAAAAGCACTGCCAAGTTTTATAAATACATAACATTTATGTTGAACGTGTCTAATCACAAGAGTCAATCCACTAGAAAATAAGTAAATAAGTCGTGACCATTTAAAAATGCTAAGTAACAGAATAAAATGTTTCTTTACTGTTCTATACCCATATTTAAATAATGTAACCTCAACATGAATATTTTTGTACTTTATGTCCACGCTGTTAAAGTAAGAACAGATGGAGCATTATGGTGGGTGGCTAAAGAATTCCTCTATCACTGGGTTAAGCCAGCCACCTGCAACAATTTTTAATAGCACTATAATCAATTCACACATATGGGAAATAGTACAGTTAAGGGTTTTATGCTTTACCATTATTTCTAATTAAAGATGTTAACTCATTTGAAGTGTCTAATTTAGAGGAACCCTGTTTGAAAGTAAAGAGGTTTAATATAAACCTCTCCTCCCACATAACTCAAGCTGGGTTTTAATTACAACACAAACTGAAAAACTAAAGTTACCTCCTCTGAGAATCATTATAAATGGCTTATAATCAGATTATTGTCATCTAGATTTGAATTTCTCAATTTCTAGAAATGTATGCAATCAAGTTTTTTATGTAGTGTTCTGAAAGAACTGGTGTTAAATTAATTCAAACTCATCTATACTCACATCCGTACGAAGTGCCTTAATATTTTTGCCACCTTTTCCAATCACTGCTCCAGCATTCTGGAAAATAGTTTTGAGAAGTTATGTTATGCTAATAGAGCATAGACTACATTTTTTAACTGAAGACTGAAAACAATGTATCTATGTATCTTGGCTTTACCAAGGGTAGGTCATGCTTGACCAACCTCATAGCCTTTTATGAGAATGTTACAAGGTGGATGGATGATGGCAGAGCGGTGGATGTGGTCTACCTTGACTTCAGTAAAGCCTTTGACACAGTCTCCCACAGCATCCTCACAGCTAAGTTGAGGAGGTGTGGTCTAGACAATAGAGTAGTGAGGTGGGTTGCAAACTGGCTTAAAGAGAGAAGCCAGAGAGTGGTAGTCAATGGTGCGGAGTCTAGTTGGAGGTCAGTATCTAGTGGAGTGCCTCAGGGGTCAGTGCTGGGGCCAATATTATTCAATATATTCATTAACGATTTGGACGAGGGAATTGAGTGTACTATCAGCAAGTTTGCTGATGACACTAAGCTGGGAGGAGTGGCTGACACGCCAGAGGGCTGTGCTGCCATCCAGCAGGACCTGGACAGGCTGGAGACTTGGGCGGGGAATAACCTTATGAAATTTAACAAGGGCAAGTGTAGAGTCCTGCACCTGGGCAGGAACAACCCCAGGTTCCAGTATAGGTTGGGAAATTACATATTAGAGAGCAGTGTAGGGGAAAGGGACCTGGGGGTCCTGGTGGACAACAGGATGACCATGAGCCAGCACTGTGCCCTTGTGGCCAGGAAGGCCAATGGCATCCTGGGGTGTATTAGAAGAGGGGTGGTTAGTAGATCGAGAGAGGTCCTCCTTCCCCTCTACTCCGCCCTGGTGAGACCACACCTGGAATATTGTGTCCAGTTCTGGGCCCCTCAGTTCAAGAAGGACAGGGAACTGCTGGAGAGGGTCCAGCGTAGGGCAACAAAGATGATTAAGGGAGTGGAGCATCTCCCTTATGAAGAAAGGCTGAGGGAGCTGGGTCTCTTCAGTTTGGAGAAGAGGAGACTAAGGGGGGACCTTATTAATGTTTATAAATATATAAAGGGTGAGTGCCATGAGGATGGAGCCAGGCTCTTCTCGGTGGCAAACAATGATAGGACAAGGGGTAATGGGATCAAGCTGGAACACAAGAGGTTCCACTTAAATTTGAGAAGAAACTTCTTCTCAGTAAGGGTGACAGAGCACTGGAACAGGCTGCCCAGGGAGGTTGTGGAGTCTCCTTCTCTGGAGACATTCAAAACCCGCCTGGACATGTTCCTGTGCGACCTCACCTAGGGTGTTCCTGCTCCAGCAGGGGGATTGGACTAGATGATCTTTTAAGGTCCCTTCCAATCCCAAACATACTGTGATACTGTGATACTGTGATTTCTGCATTACCTTGTGGGATGCATTTAGGGGTGTGGTGGGGCTTGTTTTGCTTTTGAAGGTTCAAATGAAATCTAAATATCAACTGACATGGGTTTACCATGGGGGGAAAAAAAAGTCAAAGCAGCTATTACCACTGAACTTCGGAAAGAGATAAAAATACTCAATAATATTATTTCCATTTTACATTTAAGCTCCTAGGCAATTCTGCTCATGTTAAAGTCATCCCATAGTTAGAATATGACTGAAAAAATACCTTATGGAATTCCATTGTTATGTAGGTCAAGTATTTTCCTGATTTATATTATCACTTTTTAAAATATGTTTGCAAATTTCACTTTCACACTCCAAACATTTGATAATTTCAAATGCTACTCTTGGTTTAAACCTACGTAACTCAATTGACCACTTAGGCAGGTATAGGCTAAAGAATGTAAAGCAAATATAAGCAATTGTTAATCTCCAGTTGCTAAAATCAACAGGAATAGACTCAGATATTCAAGAGGGACAATCATAAAACTACATTTTTACCAGGCTATATCAAGAACTACCTGCAAAATTATTGCTTTTATTATGCAGTTCATACATAATGCTTACAGCACCACAAATATTTTGCAGCATTCCATGTAACTTGACTATTCATCAGAAATGCCATACAGAGGTAACATTCCTCTGCCCCAACAGAAAAGACTGAGTTACTTCAGATAGCACAAACACCTGTAACAACTGGAAACACTAAAGGAGATTCATAAATAGCATATTTCCTTCTGTTGATACATACAGATTTATTAAATCTGGGAAAATTACTAAAACCCTGAGGAAGACCTCATCTTTTCTCTCATGTTTAATTTACAATCATAAGCTGATCATTCTCTAAACTGCTTGCTTTCTTAAGACTAATACACAGTCATTCCCATGGAAACAATTATGTTCCACTCAAATATAAGAAAAGTGGTTTATAATTTCTATTGCTTTATTTTTTCAATTAGTACTTTTATTTAAAATCAGAAGTCCCATAATCATTAAAGACCCATCCTTAAAAAAATTTACTGAATACCATTGCAATACACTTCTACTATCACTCACATACACTTATAAATGATCCTAATAAGTTCTTTTATTTCAAATAAAGCACATGTTCTTTCTAAACATAAACCACAACATATACTTTGTCACTACTATCTTAAGCACTGGTATAAGCAGGAACATAGCGATACCGAAAAACCATACTTTGCTTTGAAGCAAAATGCGTAATTCAACCATCTCATCTGTATTCCGAGATCTTTTGAAGGCCTGTTCTTCTTCCATATCTTCTGCAGGACGTTTGCCTGTAGACAGGTCCATAGGAGGGAAAACATAAACATATATTTAACTTTCAAAGTAACGATAAAATTGTATATCAAGCTTATGCACTGTATTTGTAATGAAGCATTCCCTATAAGCCAAATGCTAGCTTCTGACATCTACCCTGAGTATCTATAGCACAGAAATAGGTTTTTAATTCATCATCCTACATATCAATTATTGAAGACTCATTTCAAATCCATGAACTATAGTTGAAAACTTTGTGAAAAGATTACAACATGTTGTTTAAAGCAGTGCTATGTCACCTACTTAGTATTTCTTTTACAATTGGGAAACCTTAAAGTCCAAAAGATCAAAAGTATCTTGTCCAATACTGAAATACTGGTGAAACAATAGGAAAGCAGTATTTCAAATAGCTTTGAAAAACTGGCATGAATCAACTCAATGCTAATGCCCTAACTCTTCTTCAGTAATTATGTCAAAGAAGTTTTACTCATCTAATATTTAGAAATATTTCACATATATATGCATTCCTTTAAAGTAACAACTGCAATAAATACAGTAACAGATATGCCTGACAGCATTTTTACATGATCACACCACCCAGACAAGTACTGAGACTTCAGCTATCAAATATTTTCAAATCCTTAGTTATAAATTTTAGTTACTTATGCCATGTCTAAAATACTCCTAAAGAAAAATTACATATTTGTGATACAAAACCCATATAAAACGATACAGGACACTTAAAAAAATTAAGATTAAATGCAAAAATACTGGCAATACAAACACTTGATACAGTTAAAACATTCCAAAATAGTTAGAAACACTGTGACTTAAAAAGCTTATTTCCCCCTCAAATAAAACAGTCCTTTAATAAAAATTACCATTTGTCTCTGTGTTGGTAAAGGTCTCCTCCTGTTGTTCAGTCTCCATTACCTGTTGCAGAATTAAAAAAGCTAGTACATCTATTTTGTGGGAAAAAAAAAAACAAAAAACACAACACACAAAAAAAACCCTACAAAGAAATGCCTAAGTATACATCATACTAAAGGGGAAAACAAAGATGCCTGGTTTATAACTTACCGGTTTTATATATATTTGCAGAGCAAAACTCAAGTGTTCTAGGAGGGATCAAAACAGAACAGCCTACTGCTTCAGAAGCCTATGAAAACTGTAAGTGAACAGTCTGATCTATGCTGATCTAATTCTTGCTACAACTAAAAACGTGGGTTTGACCCAAGTTTTTACTGTAAAGCTTTACTTTATAAGAAAACATAACAAAGCCAAATTAGGAGGAGAAAAAAAATAATCGAGGCTGTAAACTTACAGATAAACAATTACAGTCTGATTCTAGATAGACTTGCTCATTTTTCAAGCGTTTGCTAGTTTTAAGCAATCACATTTACCGAGGATTTTCAGATAAAGTGAACAATTATCCAGTTCCTATTTTTAGCTTGTTATTTAATACATATCTCGAATTTAGACTAAAAAGTTGTTATTATAATCATCAGCATTAATTTTATAAGTTCTCTATCAACTTACTAGCAGGCATTTTATCTTGCCTTCCATTCAATATAACAGATGAACAAAAGAAATTACACACAAGCCACACCAGAAAAAAATCTGTTAAATATACTACACTGTAGTTATGTATAACCTTTGCATACATGCACGAATAATCTCAAAAGCAGCTGAATTTGACTTTGTGAATCAGGTACCTCTTTCAAGATCTATTTTTTGTTAAACCCATGTGAAAATACTTGTCAAACACATTAGAAGTCCAGGGAGAACAACTTTGCACCTCATTCTTTTAAAAAAAAATCATTTTTAATTTGTAAATTACTCTGTGCAGGCTAACAACAAGCACTGCCGGTAGGCAAGCACTTCTTTTACAGTCGCTGCTGAGACTGCCTTCCCAGCACATGGTAGTATTCCCAGGCCCCTAATTTGAGTTAATAGAAAAAAGCACGGTTTAAGAATTAGCCAAGTTTTAAACAGACATTGCCAGAACGCAGGGAAAGGGGGGTGGGGAAAGGCGGGAAGAGAAATTTCACCAGATTCAAATGGCTAGCCCTTCCAGACCCTCTTCTATTCCAGACCCTATTCTATTTACAAGACAAAAATTTTAGAGCTGTGGAGAAACAAAGTGTAATATAGCGTTCGTGACAAGATGTTCTCAGTTACTGTGCTCTGTTGTGTAAATCGAATTTGTGGGATTAAATTGACTAATGCAGTGTTTTTTAAAAAATCGAAAGGATAAAGCGGCCACGGACACTAGCAAAGGGCTGGGAGATGCCGGCGCGTCTCTACTCCACTTCCTCCAGGACGAACGGCCTTTCCCGCCCGGACACCACAACCCACGCGCAAGCCGTACCACGGTCTGCTCGGGCTGACGTTCAAATTTATCTCTCTCACAGCTTCCACAGCCAGCCAGTCCATCCGCCACCGCAAAGCGGTCGGAAGCCCAGCTCACTCCGTAAGCCGGGGGGGGGAGAGAAAGAGAGAGCGAGAGCTGTTACATAACCCCCGACCAAGACCCACCTCCACGGTGGCGGAGACAAGCAGAAATGGCGGCCGCTGTAATAGCACCTACCCACTGCTAGGCGGAGCCGGGAGCTAAAAAAACTACCACCACGCGGTCACAAGATTTCCCCCACTCTTCCCAGGGAGACACAAAGGAGGCACTCGGCAGCCCCTACCCGAGCTTAAGCAGGGCCAACAAAGCGCAACGGCCCCGCCACAAGAACTCCGCCATCGCCGCGATCGTTCTTAAAAGCGGGCCCTGCTGCAGACCGCTCCCCAATCGGTTTGGTACGGCCGCTTCCGCATAGGCCGCAGCCGAGAGTGCCCTCCCTCCTCTTCCTCTCTGCCCGCCATAATTCCCCAAAACTCGCCCTATCTATACACACTTATCCAGGATAGGCGCAAGAAAGCGGCGGCGGCCGCTCCCCCAGCTTTAGTGCGCACCCGCTAGTGCAGCCAGTCTCACCTAGATCACCACTCCGGGAGTCGCACCGGTTGGGCCGCCGTGCCCGCACTAAGGTCGCCGAGGCACGACGACTGCCGGCAGAGACACAGATCCTCCTTTTCGCCCTTCCCTTAGAACAAATAGAGCCCCTTGGGCCCACAGGTTGCGCCAAGCCACCCCACATTAGCTAAGGAGGAGTCTCTCCCGGCCCCCTCCTCCACGCAGCAGTACCCGGACCTACTCAATTCCGCCGCCCCGACAGCGAGGAAGAGCGCTGTCCCTGCGGGAGCCCATTAAAATCGTAGGGCCCAGCAGCGACTCGGGCCTCCCGCGTTACTGTGTCACACAGCAACATCGAGAGGGGCGCGATTAACAGCTCCACTTTCATAAGGCCGGTTTAGCCTACGCCTATCCCTCCTCCCCCAGCACGAGCGCAACACCTCCTCCTCCTCCTCACCTTTATCAGCTACGCGCGCAAGCCGCGCTTACCTACACTCACGACGTACAAGAAAGTAAAGCAGATCCCACCACTAACACACACGTCCACCAGCACCGCCAGGCGACTCCTCTCCTCCCCCACGTGAGGACCCACAGAAGCCCCGTTGGGTAAGGCAGCTGCCCGTCAGGGTAGGGATGGCCTCTTGTTCGCCCCGCCCTCCGTGTAAAATACAGCGAGACAAGCCGGTGTCACGAGAAGAACGCGATACACCGTGCATCGTTGTAGTGTGCCTACATTGTTTGTTTTACCTGCCTGACAGGAGTTACGAGAAGACTGGCAACAACAGTGGAGACAATAGAAGGCGGTAAAGGAGGGCGGCCTCAGTTTTTTTTTTTGGGGGGGGGGGGGGAAATGGCGTCTACGAAAACTCCGCCGTGTGTTTGTCCTCTAGCACCGGAGGGGGCGGGGAAGAGTTCTTGCGATGCTTAAAGGCGCGCGTGGCTCCATCCTTTCTATTGGCTGTTGGGTTGCGCGGGGTTTTGGGGGGCTGTGCACAGAGAGCAGATGTATTCTCTTTTTCCTTCCCACCTGCAACTTGGGAGGTGGGCTGCTCTGCTGGTTCTGCCCGCTCGTTAGGCACCACCCCTACCCCGGTTAAGTGCGGGGTAGCTTGGCTAAGGGTGGGGTGTGGGGGAAGTGGTGTAGAGTCAGCTTGTTTGAGGAGTAGGGAGCTATGTGTTCCATCTCCTATTTGACTGTGTGGTCAGGCGGGCTATCTCACCTCAGCGTCCATGGCTGTTCACTGCAGCTCGTTGGTGCCAGCAGGGATGCGGGGTGGTAGTTGGCTCACTGCCCCGGGGGCCTGGGCACCGGGTAGCAGTGCCAAGCGCGACTGCACGGCTGAGATGAGAAAGTTATCGGAAATGGCGTGACATACTGATCCTTACCTTACAAGAGGCCCATGGGATTAGACACGTTGATGAGTGAACAAATGGGCTATTTCCCTTAAGCAACTGTACAGTTAAGTGGAGGAGTTTTGGAGAGAACTTTAAGGCAGGGTATTTTTTTTCTTAGCTGCAGGTTATAATGTCAGAAGACAAGCCTTGTGTTTCTTAACGATTCTTACAGTAATTTTTCTTTGGTATAATTCTGTAGGGAGGTTGAGCTCCTTGGTCACTCCACCCTTAAGGGGATAAACAGGATCCAATACAGTTATACAACTTAAACATGCATAGCTACTTCTAAAACTAACAAGAAGTTAGAGCTTATTAGCTACCGATATTCTTGAGTCAATGACCACCAAAACTTGGTACTATTGCAGCCAAACCCCGGTGAACTGGGTCTCTAGATAACATTGATGTTTCAGGCTAGCCTTCTGTTGTCAGTTCCAAAGCTTTCATTGTGTTAAAGTATAAAAATTGCTCCTGTGGTACAAATACTTGCAGATCCCAACTTGTTTGTATTATAAACGGGGCTTCTCACTTGTGTTCTTAACAGTGCTAATGAGAGGGGAGAATAACTTCTTGGGTCAATTTTTAAAGTAGACCGGGTGTGAACAGCAGCACTGATAGGAATAAAACAAACAAAAAACAGTTGGAAGAGAACCTTTCTTCTTCTAATTATTATATGTTCTCTTTCCATCCGCAGCAAAAGGATTTCAGGTGTATACTTCCAATTAAATCAACATGAAAAGATAAAGCCACCAAGAAGGGTTGCTTGTAGAAGTCTCAGTACTTTCCTGATACTGTGATGAATAAACTGTATAAACTGTTTATGCTGGTTGAAGGTTACTTGTTTAATTATTGGAACTGCATGTTTACTTTTAGCATCAGTGGAAGTGTTTTTAAATGTAATCGCTTCTACATTGTCACACTTAGAATAACTGAACTTTGAATTGAGAGCAAATTTCTATACAGTGCAAGTGAGAGGCATCATAACTTTAGCTATTGTCAGAAGAATAAAACATCTTTCTGGGTTTTGTTCTAGAGAACTCACTTTTTTTTTTCTTTTAACTTAAAAGAAAATGTCTGCATCTAACATTGCAGCAAGAATGGAAACTTGGCTTTCATCTATGTAGCATGTTGAAATTCCTTTGATATGGCTGGAAGCCTGTATTAATTTTATCTGTGAAAAAAATAGCAGTAGTAACTTAAGCCAAGCTAAGATTAACAGACAGATATTTGAGCAATGGATTCTTACCAGATCTAAGAGATTTGGAATATCCCTTTTTGCCTGATTGCATTTTAGATGCTCCCAAAAGAGAGTTGTCTGGCTTCTACTCCATACAGATTGATTCACTGGTTTATGTTAGTCAAACTAGCATGTTCACAGTTGCAGAAGCTCAGAGGAAAAAATACTGTAAATGAAGAAGTAGCAGCCAACACTTGAGCATCACAAGAATCCTGGGAAGCAAAGTGTACTCAAATGCTGATACTGCAACTAATTGATGGGATAGATCAAATTCAGGGCATGGAATATCAACCAGTCCCTGTTCTCCATAGTAATCTTCCTCCTGGAACAAAAAGCACTGTACAAGGGAATCTTGCATGTTGTCTTGGAGTCCTTCTTAAACCAGAAAATGTTAAATTCTTGGTGAACTGGATGAGGTGGAGATTCTTATAGTGGAATATACTCAGGAAAAAGTCCTTGCTAGATTAATTGGGGAAGATGAGAACCTTAACCCTGTTGGACAAACTGATCATGAACAAATAGTTCCAAGGCCTGTAGATGAATTAGGGCAAATTCTAGGCCCTTCATTTGAAGATCTTTTAGCTAGTCTTGATGAAAAGAATTAATTTGTTTTAATTAATGTAACACCTTTAGAAAGCAGATACTGCAGTAGAAGTGACAATTTCAATACAGCCTCAGGTTTGCTAACTGCACATGATGAAAATGTTTTGTAATAAGAATTTGGAAATCCTTTGCCTCATTCAGATTAACAAATTTCACCTCCTGTGTAACAATGAAGGATTTTTTAAATTACTTTCCTTTGGAAGATTGCTTTCTTCTGGAAGAAGAGATCCAAAGAGAGATAGAAGAAGTGCTGTCAGTCGTCATGAAGAGAAACATCGGTTTAATTACTGAGAGGCTTCTACATACATCCAGAAGTTCATGTGATTCATCTTTGAATGGCACTTATGAAAAATATATGAGAGAAGCCTGTAAAAGCTACCAGCAAGCAAAAGACTTCTGAAAGAACAATATCTGCTGGAGATGAAAATAGTACAAGTAACTTTTCACAGCATAATACTGTACATCAGACTTAGAGTTCTGCAGATTTCTCTTTGGAAAATACTACCAAAGAAAGGTGGAATGATATAGACCTAGTTGAGAGTGGACATAAATTCCAACACACTTCTGACAGCAAGCTGCTAACAATGAACCAGTATGTTTTTTGAAAATTGATTCAAAAGCAGATCAGCCAGAGAACAATATGCAATCCTTTCCTTGTAGAGCAGTAGAGGCATGTGATCTTGATTTAGTTTTTCCACCTTTCACCGATATTTCTGTTCTCTTTGCAAAAAAGCCAATTCTGAAAGTTAGATGTCTGATGGTTCAGCTTATCTCAAAGTAGATTTTGCTGATGATATTCTAACAAGTTTGATTGGGTTTTCAGTGCCTGAAATAAATATGTGGAAAAATATCCCATTTCACATCCAAAGCTTAAGGATGGTTTAGAGTCTGTCTGATGACTACAGAATTTAATCCTTTTTTTTTTTTTTTTTTCAGTCTAAAGGCACTGTATTAATTCTGCAGGATGTGGATGCAAAGCATCTAGAACAATTGAAGAACTGTTTGAATAAATAATGTGTACAAACTTGTAGATTATATATTAGGAAATGTTTAAGTCAAGATTTCCTCTGAAGGACTGTTGAAAATTAAATTTTTTAATTAAGTGGTATGTTTTCTCTCTCAGGAACAATAGTGGAAAAGTGAGAGATGTCTTAGCAGGCAGGGCTTTACCTGTTTGTTTCTTATGGTAATAATATCGAATTAAACTTTTGATTTTTTTTTTTTTTTTTTTTTTTTTTTTGGCTTGATTTAAAATATTCATGTATCACTTTCATAGAATCATAGCAGGTTGGAAGGGACCACAAGGATCATCTGGTCCAACCTTCCTAAAATCCAGAAAAACTACATCCCCCTCCTTTCCTTCATCCACTAGGTGGGTGACCTTATTGTAGAAGGAAATGAAATTAGTTAGGACTTTCCATTTGTGAACCCGTATTGACTGTGCCCGATGATTGCATTGTCCTTTAAACGTCTTTCAGTAGCACCCAGTATGACCTTCTCCATAATTTTTCTGGGTACTGAGGTTAGACTAACAGGTCTGTAGTTTCCTGGATCTTCCTTCATGCCTTTCTTGTAAATCGGACTAACACTGGTGAGCTTCCAGCAGGGACCTCCCCAGATGCTCAACACCTTTGGTGGAGGTCCTGCTGTAACATCCACTAGCTCCTTCAGTACTCTGGGGTGAATCTCATCAGGCCCCATGGACTTATGAATACATCTGGTACAGCTGGTCCCTTACAATTTCAGTGAGACAAATAAAAAGTCACTGTTCCCGCAGTCATGGTCCTCCAACTCAGAAGAATGGACAACCCAAGATCTATTAGTATTATTAAAGACTTATTGTTAAATGTATTCACTCTCAAATTGTAAAATAAGGCAGTGGCTAGACCAAAGATGTGGTAGGATTCCAAATAAACTAGGCTGGCCAAACCAGCTTGAGAATTAGCCTAATCCTTCCAGATACCAATTCGGCCACAGTGATACATGTGTTTATAACCCAGCATTAAATATAGCATTTAGGACAAAATATAAAACCCTATTTCTTAACATCTTTTGTGTGGGAATTTTTATTGTACCCCTTGAGGTGAATTAAAACCACATTTATGCTTAAATATAAAGGACAAAATTAATGAACACTGCATTGGGCGGAGTCCTACTGCCATAAGCAGTTCTACGAGGAGTCTGCGAACATGTATCACAAGCTGATTCTTTATATACACTTGCACCAGCACCGATCCCATGAGCAGTTGCATGAGGCGTCTCAGCCCGGCCTTGGGTCCATCCCCAGGCCCAGCTCTGCTGCCCATAGGTGGCCCCTGAATACTTGCATTCCAGGATGGCTGCAAGACACTGCTATGGCTGTTTCTTATCTCATCACCAAGGGAAACTTCACTCCCTTACAGGGAGTCATTATGTCTCTGGCATTCCTGCTTCCAGCCAGTTCAACCCCTTCTGCATTCTTGCCCTCTATGTTAGATCATTCCTCTGTCACAAATTACCACTGCTGAGCAGTTACAATTTGAATTTCCCCTTCACTTGCTATAATAATCTCAAGCATTTCTGTTTAGAATAAAATCTTAATAACTCGAAGCTGTTCTTTGTAGGTAGAGTGATTTACAGTACAGTGTTTTTGAGTTTTCTGGTGTCAAGCAAATTTAAATGTATTTACCTGGGAGGGAAGGGCAAAAAGGACTTAAAAGTAAATACTACTTCTAATTTCTAATCCAATTCTATTAATTATTGTCCTAGAAGGAAAAGAGTGCTAGGAATAATGACAGCAAACTGAAGATTAAGGGCAGCCTGCCATTGCAACTCTTTTTAATCCAACATAAGAGGCAGAAGTTTTCTACAACTCTGCTTCTCATATAAATATATGTGTGTCCTTGAGGAATTTTTCCCTGTTCACATAGTGTTATCTAATGGGGCAAATTGCAATGTGTTCCTGTTAGAATCTGACCTGTTTCTGCTTTTTAGACTTCTCTTATGGCTGAACAAACCCAGTTCTTTCATCCTCTCAACAGAGTGGCATATGCTCCAGCCTCATGATCACCTTGGCAGCCTGGACCTGCTCCACTATGTCAATGGCTTTCTTGTAGTAGAGAGCCCAAAATGGGACACACTACTCCACATGAAGTCTCACAAATGCTGAATACAGAAGGATCACTTTCCTGGACCTGCCTGATACTTTCTAATAGAGCCTGGTATGTGGTGGGTCACCTTCACTGCAAGAGCACACTCCTGACTCACGTTCAACTTATCCACCAGGGTACACAGGTTTTATTCTGTAAAGTTGCCTTCTAACTAGTCTGCCCCCAGCCCACATTGTTGCATGGGGTTATTTGTGCCCAGATGAAGAAATTTGCATTTGCCTTTGCTGAACTTAATGAGGTTTCTATCAGACTATTTCTCCAGCCTGCTGAGGTCCTTGCTCTCTAGTATATTTACTATTTTCTCTTCTCCCCCTCGCCCCCAGTTTGGTAGCTTCTCCCTTGCTTTACCCTTATCCACACAGTCAGTAATCTCTTCATAGAAAATAATCAGATTGGTCAGGCATGACTTGTCTTTGGTAAACCCATACTGGCTGTTCTATCCAGTCACCACCTTCTCCTTCGTGTGCCTGGATAGGGCTTCAAGAAGGATTTGGTCTAAACTTTTCAGGGACTGAAGTCAGGCTGCACAGTCTGTAGTTCCCTGGATCCTCTTCCTTGTCCTCCTTGAAGACTGGTGTGACATTTGCTTTTTTCCAGTCATCAGAAACACCTCCCCAATGGTTATGACCTTTCCAATATGAGAGAGTGTCCCTGCAATGACATCAAGCCAGCTCCCTCAGCACCCTCAGCTGCATCCTGTGGGACTACAGTGGGTCCATGGATTCCCTGATGGAGGGCATGGGAACAGAAATTAGCCTTGAAGATATTAAGGCCTATCCGTGAGAAAGATGGGAGTAAAGGAGTATCTGGAGATGTTAAGGATGTACCTGTGAGAGAGAAGGGAGTAGAAGAGTAACACTGATGATAGCAAAAACAGCCAATGAGATGTTACTGCTGTAACTTGTAACCAATAGTGAAGAGACACAGGAATTGGTAAAACTGTACAAAAATGCACTTGTGGCAATAAATGGCATCTACTACTTTCATCCTGGAAGAACTTGGTCTATGTCATTTGTCCATCTCAACTGCGACATCTGGTGACCCCAACGTGATCCTGTATGAAGAAGGATCTCGCATGAAGAACAGATAGCGGTGAAGCTGTGACAGCCGAAGACGAGCTGTGGAGACCGAGCCCGGTACAGATGATAGAGCAGCAGGGGGGAGCTGCTGAAGATCCGGATCCCTGACAAGAAACCACGCCAAGAGTTGGTGAGCTACCGGGAAGGGGTGGGGGGTGGACCTTATCTAAAGAAGAGGGTATTATATTATCTACATGGAAGTTGCTTCTGAAGAAGCAGGGTATTAGCCTTCTGGAATTGACTTTACGAAGGATGTTACTATGGAGCAAAGCACTACTGAAAGATCCAAAGAAACAACTGAACTGTTAACGTTATGGCACTTGTTGCTAGAAACTTTGAGAGGATTAAAAGAGCAATGGGAACACACAGAGACAGCGGAGAGGGGTGGCTTCTCTGGACTAGATTTGAAAAAGAAAAGAAAAAAACAAAACACCGTTCAAGTCCGCTTTATCTGATTACTCGGATGAGCATGAGGGTCTGCAGCATTGTCTTAAAAAGTTAACAGGAAAAGGAGTATGTGTATGCGTTGCCCCAAGATCAGATAAAAACCATGAAAGACTCAAGCAAAATTAGACCTATGCAATGTAACAGCTATAGATCATTTAGGACGGAACAATGGGGATTCATTGAAAGGGGCGGGTATCCCCCAACTCTTGGGAGAAACGCTAATTGGCACACCACAATTACAGGCACAATTAGTTTCTGAAATCCTGAGGCAGTCAACAGATCTTGCATATCAAGCTATGATAAAGGTACCCGAAACCAACAAAGCAGCCAAATCATTTACAACTATTAATCAGGGTCCCAATGAGAATTACATGCAATTTATTGACTATCTTCAAGAGGCCATCAATAAGCAAGTTGAAAACTTAGACGCTAAGGAAGCACTGGTGTTGAAATTAGCAGTAGAGAATGCTAATGTTTGCTATCAACATGTTATCTGCGAGCTTTACAGTACATATTATGTGTTTCTGTGTATTGCCTCTCTGAAAATCAAGCAGCTTGTCAGGAATGTGAGTTAATTGTTTTACTGGTTGTTGTTAGAATTGTTTCTTTGTGGTATAAGTACGCCGTAAACCTTCTCCCCACTTTTCCCACTTGCACTGCAAGCAGCCCTGTGCTTCCCCCCCTCCCTCCCTCTTCTCATGGTTTTTGCTTAGGAGATGGGGTAGGAAACGACTGTTTTCAGTCGTTTTCCTAAGAAATTGGTATTGGGAGGTGTTTTAGAACATAGGAAAGCACTTGGAAATATGAGGAAGGAAGATCTTGTGAAATACTATGATCAGTGGTGGCTGCTGTGTAAGTTAGATGAATGGGAAAAGTGGCTGGAGGATAGAACCTTGAAGTATAATACTTAGTTGCGATTAATGTTGTTTTTAAGGCAAGAAGAGCAGGACAAAATAAATCTCTACAAGAGATCATTAGATCATTACAGACAGTTTTACAGGTGGACCGGTTTGAACTTCAACAAGCAGAGAGAGAGTTAACTGATAACACACAGGTCACAGTAAACTTGCTCAAGTCTGCAAGATGCTTTCCTTATTAACCTGTTTTCTTTGTAGGTATCTGTTTAAGCATATTATAGTTTGGTAAGTCTTTGTCTGTTATATAGTATAGTAAGTTCATAGACTGTTAAATAATGAGATTCTGTGGACTCAAAATGTGTGTTTTGTGAGAATACAGAAGATCATGAGTAATTTAGTTCTTTACTGCATGAATGTGATGGTAAAATTTTGTGTGTAGTAGCTGTTATTTTTCTTTCTAGCATGCTATCTTTATTCCAGCATTCAGACTTGCACAACTCTGTGATAGGCTGTGTCTCATCTTGGCGTACTAAACTTGGCTCTTTTGTATGCACAGTAGGTAAAGAATCCTGGTTTTGGGATAACAGTTGTAGCACACCAGGTGAGACGCTAATAAAAGCCTTGCCCAGTCCACCTTGCTGCAGCGGCGGGGGGGCAGGTGCTGATTGGGCTCCAGCGTGCACTGACCTGTTTTGTCAGGGAGACCGAGCAGTACCTCTGCCTGGCTGAGCAGTAAGCAGTTCAAAGGTGCAATGCAAAAATCGAGATATTGTCTTGAATAAGGAAGAGCTTAAGGAAGAGGTGAAGAGACTAAGGTGCATTAGGGAGAGTAAAGAGGAAATTGACTGGTGGAGTCAAACCCTTTTGACTCCTAAGGGTGTGCAACAGGAGATAGTGAAGCCCTGTCCCTCCTGCCATAAGGCAGATAGAGCAGAACTAATTGATGGGGGGGAATGGAAACAGGTCCCTGATCGGAGAGGTAAAAGAACCCTCTCTTGAACACCATCACCACCCTTGGTGCCCTTAACAAATAGATATGAGGCCCTGGACCCTGAAAATCAGGCAGAGAACAGCCAAGAAGATCTGCCTGGAGAGCCTCCTGGATGGACCTCATCTACAAAAAGGATTACAACTGCTGCTATAAGAAAAAAACAAAGAAGGGTGGTTGTAGTTGGCGACTCCCTTCTGAGGGGAACAGAGGGCCCTACACCCCAGACCCATCCCACAGGGAGGTCTGCTGCCTTCCTGGGGCCAGGGTGAGGGACATTAATAGAAGACTTCCAGAGCTAATTCAGCCCTCAGACTATTATCCCCTGTTAGTAGTCCAAGCTGGCAGTGAGGACATGAACAGAAGAAGTACCAAGACAATTAAAAAAGACTTTAAAGCACTGGGTCAGTCAGTTCATGGGACAGGAACACAGGTGATATTTGCCTCAGTTCCTGTGCTATCTGGGATGGATGAGGAGCTAAATAAAGAGAGGAGTAGAAAAGCCCATCTCATTAACAGGTGGCTAAAGGATTGGTGTCACCATCAACATTTTGGTTTTTTTGACCATGGGGCAAACTCCATGGTACCTAGTCTCCTCAAATCAGATGGGCTTCATCCGTTCCAGCTTGATCCCATTACCCCTTGTCCTATCATTGTTTGCCACCGAGAAGAGCCTGGCTCCATCCTCATGGCACTCACCCTTTATATATTTATAAACATTAATAAGGTCAGCCCTCAGTCTCCTCTTCTCCAAACTAAAGAGACCCAGCTCCCTCAGCCTTTCTTCATAAGGGAGGTGCTCCACTCCCTTAATCATCTTTGTTGCCCTACGCTGGACCCTCTCCAGCAGTTCCCTGTCCTTCTTGAACTGAGGGGCCCAGAACTGGACACAATATTCCAGATGTGGTCTCACCAGGGCAGAGTAGAGGGGAAGGAGAACCTCTCTCGATCTACTAACCACACCCCTTCTAATACACCCAGGATGTCATTGGCCTTCCTGGCCACAAGGGCACAGTGCTGGCTCATGGTCATCCTGTTGTCCACCAGGACCCCCAGGTCCCTTTCCCCTACACTGCTCTCTAGTATGTAATTTCCCAACCTATACTGGAACCTGGGGTTGTTCCTGCCCAGATGCAGGACTCTACACTTTCCCTTGTTAAATTTCATTAGGTTATTCCCCGCCCAACCCTCCAGCCTGTCCAGGTCCTGCTGGCAAAATTATTTGATAACAATATGAGCAATACCTCTAATGTGTAAGAATGCATCCTAGGGGGGAGCAAGGTGGTATTTTAGCAGCAGAACCGGTTCCCATTTTGTAATTATCTCCCCAAACAAAATTCTTTTGGTACCAAAAATATATATATGCAAATTAAAATACTGAGCTCAGATATGAAAACCAAACACCAAGTTCAAATATTCAGATGGATCACAGTTACACTTATTCAAGACAATATCTTGATTTTTGTATTGCACCTTTGAACCGCTTACTGCTCAGCCAGGTAGAGGTACCGCTAGGTCTCCCTGACAAAACAGGTCAGTGTGCACTGGAGCCCAATTGGCACCCGCCCCCCCCGCCCCTGCCCGCCGCCACAGCAAGCTAGACTGGGCAAGGATTTTATTAGTGTTTCATCTGGTGCACTACAACTGTTATCCCAAAACCAGGATTCTTTACTTGGTGTGCATACAAAAGAGCCAAATTTAGTACACCAAGATGAGACACAGCCTGTCACAGAGTTGTGCAAGTCTGAATGCTGGAATAAAGCTAGCATGCTAGTTAGAAAAATAACAGCTACTACACACAAAAATTTTACCATCACATTCACGCAGTAAAGAACTAAATTACTCATGGTCTTCTGTATTATCACAAAACGCACATTTTGAGTCAACGGCTTCTCATGATTTAACAGTCTGTGAACTCATCGTACCATATAACAATGCCCTAAAAAAACTGTAACATACTTAGACAGATACCCACAAAGAAAAGAGATGCAGGACTCTACACTTTCCCTTGTTAAATTTCATTAGGTTATTCCCCACCCAACTCTCCAGCCTGTCCAGATCCCTCTGGATGGCAGCACAGCCTTCTGGCGTGTCAGCCACTCCTCCCAGCTTAGTGTCATCAGCAAACTTGCTGATAGTACACTCAATTCCCTCGTCTAAATCGTTAATGAATATATTGAATAATATTGGCCCCAGTAGTGACCCCTGAGGTACTCCACTAGATACTGACCACCAACTAGACTCCGCACCATTGACTACCACTCTCTGGCTTCTCTCCCTAAGCCAGTTTGCAACCCACCTCACTACTCTATTGTCTAGACCACACCTCCTCAACTTAGCTGTGGGGATGCTGTGGGAGACTGTGTCAAAGGCTTTACTGAAGTCAAGGTAGACCACATCCACCGCTCTGCCATCATCCATCCACCTTGTTACATTCTCATAGAAGGCTATGAGTTTGGTCAAGCATGACTTCCCCTTGGTAAAGCCATGCTGACTGCCCCTAATAACCCTTGAGATGGCACCAAGGACAAGCTGTTCCATTACTTTCCCAGGGACAGAGGTGAGGCTGACCGGTCTATAATTACCCGGGTCCTCCTTCTTGCCCTTTTTGAAGACTGGAGTGACATTTGCTTTCCTCCAATCCTCAGGCACCTCTCCCATTTCCCAAGACTTGGCAAAGATGTTGGAGAGCGGTCCAGCAATGACTTCAGCCAGCTCCCTCAGCACCCGCGGATGCATCTCATCTGGACCCATGGATTTATGGATGTCCAGACTATTTAATTGCTCCCTAACCCAGTCCTCATCGACTAAAGCAAACTCCTCCATTGACCTGGCTTCATCCGGGGTCTCAGGGGTACAGGTCACCCCAGGACAGCCTCCGGCAGAGTAGACAGAGACAAAGAAGGCATTCAGTAATTCTGCTTTCTCTGTATCTTCCGCCACCAGGGCACCCACCCCATTCATCAGTGGGCCTACATTGCCTCTGGTATTAGTTTTATCTGCTATGTATTTGAAAAAGTTCTTTTTGCTGTCCTTGACCCCTCTCGCCAGCTGTAATTCTAAGGAGGCCTTGGCTATCCTAGCTGCCTTCCTACATCCTCTAACAGCAGCCTTATATTCCTCCCAAGTGGCCAGCCCCTGCTTCCATGACCTGTAAACTCTCTTCTTCTGCTTGAGCATACCCAACAGATCCCTATTCAACCACGCAGGCCTCCTGGCTCCCTTCCTTGACTTCCTGCGTGTGGGGATGCTCTGATCCTGAGCATGGAAGAAGCAATCTCTGAATGCCACCCAGCTATCTTGGGCCCCTTTTCCTTCAAGCAGTCTTGCCCATGGGATTTCCCCCAGCAATTGCTTGAAAAGACCAAAGTTAGCCCTGCTAAAGTCCAGGGTTGCAATTCTACTTGCTATTCTGTTCCTGCCACACAAAATGCTGAACTCCACCATCTCGTGGTCATTGCAACCCAGGCAGCCCTCAACCTTTACTGCTTTGACCAGACCCTCCTTGTTAGTGAGGATGAGATCCAGCAGTGCACCTCTCCTAGTCGGCTCCTCCACCATCTGAATTAATCACAACAAAGTGTTATACTTCAAGATTCTATTCTCCAGACACTTTTCCCAATCATTTAACTTATACAGCAGCTCACATTCCTGGCAAGCTGCTTGATTTTCAGAGAGGCAATACACAGGAGCACATAATATGTACTGTAAAACTTGCAAATAACATGTTGATAGCAAACATTAGCATTCTCTACTGCTAATTTCAACACCAGTGCTTCCTTAGCTTCTAAGTTTTCAACCTGCTTATTGATGGCCTCTTGAAGATGGTCAATAAATTCCATGTAATTCTCATTGGGACCCTGATTAATAGTCATAAATTATTTGGCTGCTTCGTCGATTTCAGGCACCTTTATCATAGCTTGATATGCAAGGTCTGCTGACTGCCTCAGGATTTCAGAAACTAATCATGCCTATAATTGTGATGTGCCAATTCGTGTCTCTTCCAAGAGTTGGGGGATACCCGCCCCTTTCAACGAATCCCCATCGTTCCGTCCTAAATGATCTATAGCTGTTACATTGCATAGGTGTAATTTTGCTTGAGTCTTTCGTGGTTTCTATCTGATCTCGGGGCAACTCGTACACATACTGCTTTGACTTTTGAAGAAAATGCTGCAAACCCTCATCCTCTTCCAAGTCATCAGATAACACGGACTTGAACGGTGCTGGAGAATCATTAGCAACAGAGGGGTTCGGAACAGTGCACATTCTCGCAAATGCTTTCTAGCATCATAATTATTTGTATAACCTGAGTCCTCAGGAGCACCCCGTTTCCCGTCACGATCAGCATGACTGCATTGCCGACTGCTGGATTCACTCGCTATTAGCTGATCTGATCTTTCACACGGTTCTTTTACCCAGTTCTTATCCGGCGACTCCTTCTGCTCTCTCGTGGAAGTTGGAGGGTTAAAAGGCGGTAAAGGCAGATACAAATTGGTAAAAGGACAGATAGTAGACTTGTTTATGACTTTAGCATTCTCAGCTTTCACAGGTTCTTTGGGCAAGTTGTCTGATTCCAATCCTTTGGGCTTGCTGTTCTCATCAGGGTTGGGTAATAGTGTAGGAGGACACCCACTCGGGATTTTCCTCCCCCCGCCTTGGACTGCTGAACCATTGGGGGTGCCGAAGGCACAGCAGGGGATGGAGTAGGGAGGGTATCAAAGACACAAACCAGGTAAACTTCACAGCGACTTTCAGGATTCTTATCAGGCTGCAATGCTACAAAAATTCCAGCAGCGGTAGACCGTTCAGCCTTAAGATCTTTTAAGGTGGTAATTATAAGCTTCCGTGTAGTTGCTAATGATTTAGCTTCTTTATCTCCACTGCTGACCTTATCCCATAATTTCTGCCCTTTATCATCCCAAAGTTCACGTCTAAAAGCCTTCTTGGTTTCTCCCAGATAGCCGTTAATTCTACACCAAACTAACAGTCTACGTATGTTACTTTCTTCCTATTTAAGTCCTCTCACAGAGAGAATATGCAGGAGGAGCTTAACTACAGCCTATTCTTCAGAAAATACATTTTGCTCCATAACTTCACTCTTCCCTCCTCCTTCCCCCAGCCTCTCACTTTTTCCGGTGATCCGTCAATGAATTTATCCCTGGGGCGTCCGTACGCCCCCATCCGGTCTTCAGTCCAGCTGAACCACCTCCGGCTGGACCGCTCCAGGCTTTTCCCCAATCATAGTGAGACGCCGTTCAGAGTATCACGTCGGGGTCACCATTTGTTGGAACGATAAAGGACTCAGCATTCCGATTCAATGTGAATCACGCAAAGCCAAAACCATTTATTACAGAAACAAGCCTCCTTATATATGCAACTATTCTCTGATCATGCGTCCACGCTCCAAACATGCATTCACTAATTGGATATCATCTATGTTCATGAGCTGTCCACACACTGGAGTCTCACTGCTGATAGGTCCATTGATTTACGTCATGTTGAGGCCCTGTTATTGCAGAACTGCCTCACTTCCACAGCAGGTCCTGTTTTCAGCTTTCCAAGGTGACCTTGAAATTCCTTTGGGCCTGGCTAGTTAAGTAACAAATCTCCATCTAACAGAAACCCATCCACATGTTCCCGTTGCTCTTTTAATCCTCTCAAGGTCTCTAGCAACAAATGCCATGTCGTTAACTGTTCATTTGTGTCTTTGTATCCTTGGGTAGCACTATCAAACAGTTTATTTCCCAAGTCCATCCATTGTGACACACTAAATGCTGCCACTGTATTAGCCTCCAACTGCTTCTTGCCCCATAGTAACATCTTTTGTAAAGTAAATTCTGGAAGGTTAATACCCCACTTCTTCAGAAGCAACTTCCATGTAGATAATATAATATCCTCTTCTTTAGAGAAGGTCCCTCCCATGTTCCCAGTGGCTCACATACCACTCCAGGTGTCGGTGTCTCTTCAGTTGTCTGGATCAATGGCAGCTCTCCCCACTACTCTCCTTGCTACACCGGGCTCTGTCTCCATGGCTCAACGTCGGCCGTCATGGCTCTGCTGCCATCCCCTTCTTCATGCAGCATCATGTCGGCGTGTTCAAATCACATCGGGGTTGCCATATGTCGCAGTTGAGATGGACAAACGACATAGACAAAGTTCTTCTTATGTACAAACAGCAGTCTCCATTTATTGCCATAAATGCTTTTTTATATAGTCTTTACCAGCTCATGTGTCTTTTTGCTATTGGTTACAGGCTGCAATAGTAACATATCATTGGCTAATTTTGCTATCGTCAATGTTACTCTTTTACTCCCTTCTTTCTCAAGGGTACACCTTAATATCTTCAAGGTCAATCTCTGTTCCCACTGTAGTCCCTGACAGTACTCTCTACCATCACTGAAGTTAACAGTTCTCAAAAAGATCTTTCAAAAGAATGCCATGATTATTTTATTTAGCATTGCTATGAATTCTGTATCTAAACAATATTAATATTATGATGATTACTTTAATATTACAAATAAATGTTCAGTTAGTAAGTTAAATTAGTTTATTTTAGTGCTTGGATAGAATAATTTTTTTGCAGGGGTTGGTTTTGTGGTTTTTTTTTTTTAAAGATTTAAGAAAAATAATTGATATGGGAACATGAATGGATTATGGCATTAACTGTACTTCTATTAGTGATTGTGAGCATATTATCTCTCTTAAACCAGAGAGCATCCTGAAGAAGGTCTATTTTCACAGAATCACAGAATCGACTGGGTTGGAAAAGACCTCAGAGATCATCGAGTCCAACCCTTGGTCCAACTCTAGTCTGTTTATTAGATCATGGCACTAAGTGCCATGTCCAATCTCAGTTTAAAAACCTCCAGGGACGGTGAGTCCACCACCTCCCTGGGCAGGCCATTCCAATGCCTGACCACTCTCTCTGTAAAGAATTTCTTTCTAATATCCAGCCTAAATTTCCCCTGGCAGAGTTTAAGCCCATGCCCCCTTGTCCTATTGCTAACTGCCTGGGAGAAGAGACCAATCCCCACCTGGCTATAACTTCCCTTCAGGTAGTTATAGAGAGTGATGAGGTCACCTCTAAGCCTCCTCTTCTCTAGACTAAACAACCCCAGCTCCCTCAGCCTCTCCCCATAGGTCTTACGCTCGAGTCCCTTCACCAGTCTTGTTGCTCTTCTCTGGACCCGCTCCAGCACTTCAATGTCTTTCCTGAACTGAGGGGCCCAGAACTGAACACAATTTTGTATTAGAAAGGGATGGCAATACCAGTGGACTCCTTTACTAATAATACAGCTTATACTTACAAAATATTTGTTCTGCAAATATAAATTTAGTAATCCCTGAATGAAAGATCACATTTTTAGACAATATTTTATGCTGACAAAACGCTTTTGTTGTAAGTCTAGCCCAGTTGTTGCACTTGCTTAATTTCCATCAGGGACTATTAAGTGCAAAGTTGCAACTTCTGGCTTAGGGAATTCATGAGCAAGAGACTGCTGAAATAGCACAATATGCTTGCCATGCTACCCTAGACACCCACTACTGGCCATTTTCAGGGACAGAATACTGAATTATATGGACCATTGGTCTCACCCTACACAGGTTTCTTACATTTTGTTTATAAACCAGAAAGTTATAAACATTTCATGCACTTGCCCTAGAATTCCAACATCAGTTAATATTTTATTTTTTATATTATTTTATTTTGTTTACAAATAGTTTTCCACACACTGGAGGTGTGGAAAATCACATTTTGCATTTACCACATAATTTATACATTTTTAGTAATGTATTCTGAGAACTCATTAGGAAACAGGGTTGGGAAATTCTCATTTTAAGTAGAATAGTTGTTAAACAACTTCAATATTTAATTAGAACTCTTTGCTGCATTTCATTATGAGGTTATTTCGATATCGTAAATCGGCTTATTGAAGAAACTTCTAAAACCAGATCAATTACGATTTTAGAAGCAAGCACCCTTTATTGATGCATCGGCTCCCATAGGAATAATTTTTGCCTAGTGGGGGCCCTAAACAATTCCCAGACACAGGTTATATCCACACAGATCATACATATTCATTACATTTATTGAAATCCTTTGCATATGCATTACATTTCTTGGAACTACTTAGCATATGTATATGTCCCTTGTGCATGCGCAGTTCAACGTGTCAGTGGTCTTTCAAGGGTCCTGGGATGAAGTAAGAGTCTTTCTCAAACTGTCCGCTGCTTGACCCCAGGTTCTGGGCAGGCGCAGTCCCTTTGTTATTCGGGTTGAAAACACAGAGGTAGTAGTAACGGGTCTCAAGCTGGTCTCAAGCTGGTCTCACTACCTTATCTTCTGAGAGCAAGGGCATTGTCTCCTAACCTTAACAAATACCATTCTTCTTACTTAATGCCTAACAAGTGTCTAACACCTAACATCTGTGAACCTTATTCTTATTAACTTAGTAAATGCCTAAAATCTATGACCCTTATTCATATAGATTTATTTTATTACTTATTGCTGATTTTAGGTATCAATTTCATGATTACTCAGCAGGTCCTAGGTATTTACTAGTGCAGAAGTGTACATGATATTGCTGAATTATAACTGCACATCTGGAGAAAATACTTTGAGAATGAAGAACAGATAATGCATTGTTTAAAAAGCATCAGGGGAAAACTTAGCATTGAGCAGAATCCTTTTTCTCCCCTATAGCTACTATTCACAGTTGCAAATAATGCTACAAAATCCAGCATGGTCATCTATCTTGTAATGATTACCTAATAGAATCAGTTGGTTCTTTACATATGCAAGTTACAGAAATTAGGATACATATAAGTAAAAGGAAGGTATGTTCCTAACTCATAGAGAAATGAGGGAGCTATTACAATAGGCCTGTACTCACCAAGTTGAATTTAGTGCTGTGGGCAAAACTGGGTTCTGATTATGTTGAGACATATCATGTGGGTTTTTCTTTGGGGAAGGGAGGGGAAACAAAAAAACCAACCACCTACAATTCATAAAAAAATGAAGTTACCCACCACTATTCAAGTCTATTTCAAAAATATGGTAATACCACTGAGATATAAACATTATTATTATACAGACGTTATTTGTGCACTCATTCACAGAAGTGTATTACATATTTTAAGCCCACAGAGGTGCAGGTTTGATGGCAGGGCTTGTGACCCTGCAGGGGACCCAAGCTGGAGCACCTGCTGAAGGAATGCACCCTGTGGAAAGGACTCATGCTAGAGCAGTTTGTGAAGAACTGCAACCCATGGGAAGGACCCACCTTGGAGAAGTTCGTGAAGGACTGTATCCTGTGTCTGTTTTGCCCATGACGGTAATTGATGAGTGATCTCCCTGTCCTTATTTTGACCCAAGTGCTTTTCTATCGTTTTTTTCTCCTCCTGCTCTGTTGATGGAAGAGTGATAGAACAGCTTGGTGGGCACCTGGTGGCCAGTCAAGGTCAATCCACCACATCAGTATAAATATATATTATTTTCTTTTTTAACATCTCTTGCAGCTGGATCAGGCTTTCTGTAATCACTTGTTTTTCAGTGTCCCAAACAGTTTAGAATTTCCCTTTTTTCTCTCCTCCCTTGCTTATTGTTCTTTACTATTTCTGACAAAGCCATTGCTTCATTCATGGAAGAGAGGATACAGTAAGCTGTTTTTCATTGTTCTATTCAAATGCTAAACAACTTAGCTTCCTTCTCTTGTATTATTTACTTGGCCTCTTCCTATATTTTCATCCTACCGTCCTCCAGCTGGTTCCAAAAGACACCTGTTGCTGTCCTGTCCATCAACAGAATTGTGTCTATGGCTGGAGTTTCACATGCTTTAAACAAGCATATGCACCTTTTCTTGACACCCCACCACTCCCCATCCCCATTTCTTTCCACCCTGTATCATTTCCTCTTTTGTACCTGTGGCAGCTGCACATCCCCCTGAGATCTGGAGCCTTCAATGAGGCAGTTGGTGGCTCTTTCAGCACCTTTTGTGCCCCACTGTGCCTGTCCCCACATACACATCTAGGGTGGTACCAAGGTGCTAACAGTCACAACCTCCCCTGCCCTGGCGCAGGGTGACTTCACCTCCACCAGCTGGTGGGGCAGGAGGGGTGGGACCCTTGGCCAATTGTCCTTTTAAGGACCCTGTCAATTGGCAGGGTCATTAACAATGAGGTGCCCAGAGTAGCTGTGAAGCTTCTGGACTATGTTGGAATGCCCACAGCCAGACCTGATCAGGCTATAAAAACAGGGTCCCCACCGAAGTCCCCCTTTGAGTGGTCTTCTTGGAGCAGTTCCAGCTAAAGGGCCTTGGACAGATT
This sequence comes from Streptopelia turtur, assembly GCA_901699155.2. Lineage (NCBI taxonomy): Eukaryota > Metazoa > Chordata > Aves > Columbiformes > Columbidae > Streptopelia > Streptopelia turtur. The sequence goes on from CABFKC020000022.1 coordinate 70,507, forward strand.
ATACAGAAGTATGGTTTTTATGAGTGTAAGTGATAGCCCAGGCCAGTGAGAATATCTCGGGTTGGAAAACCGCCCCCATATGTATGACGTGTGAATGTCCTTGAGCCTGGTCTGTGAATGAGTGGGAACGTAACTGAAACAAACATAACATCAGTGTGGTGTGTTTTTAATAACAATTACTGGAAAAACATCTTATGTAACATCTTAGTCCAGGGCCATATCTGTAAATCCTATAAATTCTCAATGGCTAATAAAGAGGGTTTCAGCCTGGCTCAGCTCTCTGCTCTGCTCAGCTCTGCGCTCCTTCCTGAACAAGATCTCTGACTGTGCGTGCATCTCTGTCTGCGTCCCGGTGTGCATCATTTCTGATCACCGCAAGTGGTGCCCCGTGTGAGTGTGCGACCCCCGGAGGCTCTTCATCGAGCAGTGTGTTTGGCGGCAACCACGCAATCCGATGGGTGAGTAAATCTTATTTGTGGCCACATTAATCCCTATGGTATAAATAGGGACAAGCAGTCCTCATGGAACAAGAGAGCTGCGGGATTGCGTTAGTATGGGGCAAGCCGCTTCTCAGGAACATAAATTGTATTTGCAGGTTTTACTGCAGCTATTACGTTCTTCTGGGTATCGTATTTCTGAGAAGCAGGTAGCTTCGCTCCTGGTATGGGTGAAAGAGAATTGTGCTTGGTTTCCGAGTGAGGGGACGTTTGACAGTAAAATCTGGAAACAGGTCGGGGAATATCTACACGCACAAAAGAATTCAGGTTTTACAGTCCCCGATGGTTTGCACGTAACTTGGAGATTTGTGTACTCTGCGCTATCACAGTTGCAGTTGGCAGAGCAAATAATGCAAGGGCAAACAGGGGAGGATGGACAGAAAAAACACAAATGAGCAGGTTGCTAATGATTTGAGTCTTGACAGCACTCATCCTTTTGAGTCAGGCTCTGTAGATCTCGAAAAAGAGTCAGTTTTATATCCATCATTAATGCCATCACAGCTGTGTAAAGATAAGGCAGGAATTTGTGAGGAGCTGGGTCAGGAGTCTAAAACTCTGCCCTCAGCACCTCCTTTGCCTGATTTTAATGATGCTTATACAGCACACAGTAACCCCTTCATGACTAGGACAGCAGAACACAAAGGGGTGATGCAAAAATGCCATGGAGCATGGCTATGGAGCATGACGATTTTTCTTTCGCCTTTCCAGTTATTTACAAACCACAACAATCACCAGAACATGACGGAATACCTTATACAATGGTTAAGGAGTTTAAAAAATCTGCGCAAGAGAATGGGTTACATAGTCCTTTTACAATGGGAATTATTGAAGGTATTGGTGCCATGTATGTAATGACTCCATGGGATTGGAAATTGCTTGCTAAAACAGCTTTGACACCAGCACAATATTCTGTGTGGCAATTAGAGAATAAAGATCTTGTGACTGAAAAGGTCATGGAAAATTTGTCATCAGGAGCAGGGATAAATCAGGATATGTTGCTAGGAACCGGACAGTATATCACTCCACAGGCACAGGCTGGGCTTCTGCGGCAGGTTTTTGAACAGGCAACTCGTCTTGCTATTACAGCGTGGCGTTGGGTCCCAGAGGCAGGGCAGCACGTAAGCTCGCTTGCAACAATAAGACAGGGACCGCAGGAGTCTTATATCAACTTCATTGACAGATTGCAAACCGCTATAGCAAGACAGGTTGAAAATGAAGATGCAGCAAAAGTTATACTGCTGCAACTGGCATATGACAATGTTAACTCTGACTGCCAGGCTGCTTTGTTGTCGGTGAAAGGTAAAGCCACTGATATCGTGCAATACGTTAAGGTTTGTCAGAATATAGGGAGTGAAACACATCGGGCTTCGGTATTAGCAGCTGCGTTGTCTCAGCTCAGTGTAAATCAAGCGAGTCTTAAGTGCTTTATTTGCAGTAATGAGGGTCATGTCAGTAAACACTGTCTTCAACAGCGCTATATAACAGCAGTCATAGATGTCTTCCTTGTTAGCCTGTTTTCTTTGCAGGTATCTGTTTAAGCCTGTTATCTTTGCCTGTTATATGGTACAATAAGTTCACAGACTACTAAATCATGAGAATCCCTTGACTCAAAATGTACATTTTGTGATTATACAGAAGACTGTGAGTAGTTCAGTTCTTTACTGTGTGAATGTGATGATAAGATTTTGTGTGTAATAGCTGTTACTTTTCTTTCTAGCATGATAGCTTTATTCCAGCATTCAGACTTGTGCAACTCTGTGATAGGCCGTGTCTCATCTCAGTGTACTAAATTTGGCTCTTTGTATGCACACCAAGTAAAGAATCCTGGTTTGGGGATAACAGTTGTAGCACCCCAGATGAGACACTAATAAAAGCCTTGCCTAGTCCAGCTTGCTAAGGCAGTGGGGGGGCAGATGCCGATGGGGCTCCAGTGCGCACTGACCTGTTTCGTCAGGGAGACCCAGCGATACCTCTACCTGGCTGAGCAGTAAGCGTTTCAAAGGTGCAATGCTAAAATCAAGATATTATCTTTAATAAGTGTAACTGTGATCTATCTGCATATTTGAACTTGGTGTTTGGTTTGCATATCTGAGTTCAGTATTTTAATTTGCATATTTATATTTGGTACCAAAAGAATTTTGTTTGGGGAGATAATTACAAAATGGGAACCGGTTCCGCTGCTAAAATACTACCTTGCTCCCCCTTACGATGCATCCTTACACATTAGAGTAATTTTTGGGGAAATATTCTGGTAAAAGAAAACTTGGAACGATACTGTACTTGAATGTGGTTTAAATGTGGAATTCTGGGTTTTAGTGCTGTATTGCAATTAATGTTCTTCTGCAGAACTTTGGAAAAAATTGGGTGAAGTATGGTACTGTAAGTTAATTAGCTAATTTTGAGACCAGAAAATAATTTAAATTGTTAAAATCTGATTCACATTGAAAAAAAACCCAAACAAAACAAAACAAACAAAACAAAACACCCCCCCCCCCCCCCAAAAAAAAAAAGAGCAAAAAACACACACACACACAAAAACACAAAACCAGAAAAAACAAACCCTAAATGCTATGGTGGATGTGAACTTGGTATGGTATTGTATGAGGTTGTATGTAAAAGTTGCTAGAATATGAACTGATTTGGATCTAGGAAAATGGAATAATGGATTGATGTTTAATATGCTGTTTTTTGACATCTGTAAATTTTAAAAGGTAAATGGAGCTAAGGGATGGAACTATTGCTGAGCTACTTGGAATTGCATATAAAGTGTATTATGGTTGGAATGAAATGGGAAAACACAAAAGCAAAATATCCCAGGCCTGTGTTGCACAGTTTGAATATAAATTTCAGGCCTGTGTCAAGCTGCAAGATAAACTCAGCTCATTGTAACTGAGGAGTCTGCCAGAGCCTCCCACTTTGTACCAGCGATTATGCCACCTGCATGGCCTTGGCTATATCTAAAGTGCAGCAAGAAGAGAAAAAAAAAAAAAAAAGAAAATCCTGGTTGCCCGTAGCTAAGTGGAGAAAGGGGGGCTTTATTCCCCTCGCTCTGTCTTTTTTTTCCTGGAGTGTTGTCATCCATCCTTGTGGTGGCACTGCGTTGCTTCTCGGCTTTGAATCAGGGGTTGTTGGTGCTGTTTCTTTTTGTTTCCATCTTGTTTCTTAGGTGCTGGCACATCTGGGGAGAGAGCTCATCATTTAACCTCCTTGCTGAAGTCAGTCTTTTCACACTGGTCGGCTTTGGGGGGTCAGAGTGCTCAGTGCTTCTCTGGGTCAGACCGGGTACTAATTTGGGTGTGGAGTGCAGCCAGGTTGGTTTGATGTGGAGTTTGAAACTGATTTGTTTTCATGCTGGGCTGGAGGTCTTGCCATCTCAGATGGGGGTGAGAGGGAGGTTTTATTCCCCCCCACCTCACCCCCCAGCAATGTTACTGCTAGAGAACTGTAATGCTGCATGAAGGAGTCTGAAGGTGAAATTTAAAGGCATTGCCAGTGGATCCATAGCTCTAATGAAGCTGGGAAATTAAACCAATTTTTTTTTTTTTTTTTTTAAATAGACTTATTCTGTGGTAACTAGTTGTAAGAGACTTCTTAGTAAATTCACCGTGCTAGTTTTTGAGGTCATGGGAGAGAATCAAAGAAAGGACCAATGGAATGCCAAATTTGGAACAAAGTTTTACCATATGAATTCTTGTGTTTTCCAGAAAGCCCTATACCTCTCTTGGGTCAAGATTTGCTGAGTAAATTGTAAGCTCAAATAACATTTTCTGAGATTTCTGTTTAGTTGCATGTCCTACAAGAAGCTGCTTGGATGGTGTACATCTGCTTGCTTCGAGTGAGGAATCTCCAAGGAAATTTCGAATGCTGTATTTCCACTAGTATTAACAGCCAATGTTTCGATAAAGCAAACACTACACTGATAGAACTGAAAGAGGACTTCGATCCGGTAAGGGAAAACAATATCCAATAAATATGACAGCCAAAATGGACTTGGAGACTTCGATGAATAAATTTATGACAACCTTACAGACTGATTGCATTCGATTGGACTTGCAGATTTGTCTGTTTATAGCTACAACATAGAAACAACCTGTGGCTATTGTGGGACAGTATGAGAATGCTACTAATGTTGCCATGCATGATTTCTCTGCTGCAAAGGGCCTTGCAGCAGACAATGAAGGCAATTTTTTTTAGCACAAATACAAACAGGGGGAATTGTGGGGGACTACGGTGGGTCCGTGGATTCCCTGACGGAGGGCATGGGAACAGAAATTAGCCTTGAAGATATTAAGGCTTACCCGTGAGAAAGACGGGAGTAACGGAGTATCCAGAGATGTTAAGGATATACCCGTGAGAGAGAAGGGAGTAAAAGAGTATCATTGATGACAGCAAAAATAGCCAATGAGATGATACTGCTGTAACTTGTAATCAATAGTGAAGAGACACAGGAATTGGTAAAACTGTATAAAAATGCACTTGTGGCAATAAATGGCATCTACTACTTTCATCCTGGAAGAACTTGGTCTATGTCGTTTGTCCGTCTTAACCGCGACAGCATCCTGTCTGATCATAGAATCATAGAATGTCCTGAGTTGGAAGGGGCCCTCAAAGATCATCGAGCCCAACTCCTGTCCCTGCATATGACAACTCCACAGTTCACAACATGTGTCTGAGGGTGTTGTCCAGTCTCTTCTTGAATACTGCCAGGCTTGGGGCACCTCCCTGGGGAGCCTGTTCCAGTGCTCCACCACTCTCTGGGTGAAGAACCTTTTCCTAATTGTCACGGAGGCACCCCAAAGTCAGTTTTAGGCGGACAAAAAGTTCCAAAACAGACTTTACTCTGACCAGAAAAGTGCAGCCAATAAACCGACCAAAACAGGGTTTATACAATTAGTTAGCACTCCGACAACATAAAATACAGGTTCAGATATCAGTTGAGGAGATTATCGGGGTGCAGCAAAATGAGAATAATGAGGATCCACAGCGTGCATTCACACACTCACAAGAAACAAACCAGAGCCCTCTGACTCCAGGGTACCCATAAGAAATAGTCACTCGCCTGGGTTAGGCAAGGACTTATTCAAGGATATATCCAGTAAATAACCACTCACCCAAACGAGGAGGTGAGGCACTCTCAATCCCGGGAAGTCTCCTTAGACAGCGCCCCAGATTAAGGGGAGGGCTCCAGTTCACAGACCTGCTGCTCCGAGAAGACCACTTCAAAGGGGGCCCTCAGTGGGAGCCCCATTTATAGTCTGGTCAGATCTGGCTGTGGGCATTACAACATGGTCCAGAAGTTTCTCAGCTACTCTCAGCTACTCTAGGCACCTCCTCTGCTAACGACCCTGTCAACTGACTCAGGGTCCCATTAAGGTGCTAAAAGAGCCATTAATTGCCCCATTGAAGGCTCCAGATCTCAGGGAGATATGCAAACTGCCACACTAATGTCTAGCCTAAACCTCCCCTGGCACATCTTCCTGCCATTCCCTCGGGTTCTGTCATTGGTCACTAAAGAGAAGAGCTCAGCGCCTACCCTTCCTCCTCCGCTTGTGAGGAAGCTGTAGACCACGATGAGGTCTCCTCTTAGTCTCCTCTTCTCCAGGCTGAACAAACCCAGTGACTTTAGCCGCCCCTCATAATTCTCCTCTGGTCAGCACTGGTAAATCTGTGCAGGTTTACTCCGTATAGGTTTAGGAATCACACTTTAAGGAAGATGTCAATCACACATTGTAAGTCCAGACGAGCAGCAAGAATGATCATCAGGAGAGAAAAAATGTTTGGTGAGGAAAGGTTGAAAGAAATCAGGCTATTTTCCAAAGAATCATAAGGCTTCCTCTCCAAGCCCTTCACCAACTTTGTAGCCCTCTTCTGAACACTCTCCAGTAGCTTAATATCTTTTTTTACACTGTGGCACCCTGAACTGCACACAGTACTCCAGATGAGGCTGCACCAGTGCAGAGTAGAGCAGGACAATCACCTCCCTTGCCCGGCTGGCAATACTGTGCTTGATGCACTCCAGAACACAGTTGGCCCTCTTGGCTGCTAGGGCACACTGTTGGCTCATGTTCAACTTGCTGTCAACCAGAACCCCCAGATCCCTCTCCACAGAGCTGCTTTCCAGCATCTCGTCCTCCAGTCTGTATGTACAGCCAGGGTTGCCGTGTCCCAGATGCAAAATCCGGCACTCACCCTTGTTGAACTTGGTCCCATGGAGCTGTATGTGTCTGTTGGGTTAAATACTCTCTAACTGTATCTTTCCCCACAGTAGGTAGTACTACATTTCTGCAGACTCTATTAGTAGGCTTGGTGAAATGGGGGGGCCACAAATCTGACATTTATTCTAAAGAAAAACATATTTAACGGCCCCAGGACTGCTGGCTTCCTAAACACATGCTTAGATAATTTGCCCCCGGTATCATCTATTAGTGTAGTTGCCCTCATACACTTTCTACAAACTAGAAAATACTGTGCTATTAAATAGAAAGTGTCATTAAAGATCCACTTCTAAGTTAAAACATTTTTTAAAAATCATTCATAGAATCATAGAATACTAGGTTGGAAGAGACCTCAAGGACCATCTGGTCCAACCTTTCTTGGCAAAAGCACAGTCTAGACAAGATGGTCTAGCACCTTGTCCAGCTGAATCTTAAAAGTGTCCAATGTTGGGGAATCCACCATTTCCCTGGGGAGATTATTCTGATGGCTCATTGTTCTCTTTGTGTAAAATTTCTCTCTTGGGTTCAGTTGGAATCTCCCCGGGAGTAACTTGTACCCATTACTCCTCATCTTTTCCATGTGACTCCTTGTAAAAAGGGAGACTCCGTCTTCTTAATAGCCACACTTTAAATACTGGAACATGGTGATGAGTTCTCCCCTAAGCCTTCTTTTCTCAAGGCTGAGCAAGCCCAGTTCTCTCAGCCTTTCCTCATACTGACAGACTTCCCAGTCTTTTGATCATCTTTGTGGGCCCTTCTCTGGACCCTTCTCAGTCTGTCCACATCTTTTTTGTATAGCGGGGACCAAAACTGAACATGGATTCCAGGTGTGGCCTGACAAGCACTGGGTAGAGTGGGATAATTACTTCTTTGTCTCTGCTGGTGATGCCCTTGCTAATGCAGCCCAGCATCGTGTTGGCCTTCTTTGCTGCAACAAATTCAACAGATACATTTCATGAAAACACATATTATTGTCTGGATTCTTTTACTTACAGATTGAGGATTTTCTCTTGAGTAATCATGAGAAATACCTTTGAGCTGACATACCTAAACTGACATACTGCATAAAGCATATGTGCAGAAAGTACCTAAATAAAATAAATGTTATATCTCTTCAAAATGTATGTTAAATACACACAAACACTGAGATTTTACCTTTTATTTCACAAGTTACTAAGAACATACATGTGGTAAGATACAAATTTCAAGAGACAGGCATCAAGTTTTTAAATGATGTAATGTGGTACTATTTGGTAATATAGGCAAGGCCAAAACAGGAGAAAAGAAAATGTCTTACCTACAGGATCTGTTGCTTATCATAAAAGGAAATGTGATTGATACTTATCTTGTAGAACATAGGCTATCATATTTAATGGAAAATAATAAAGAACAATGTAAAATAATCCTCAGTATCTCTATCAAAATACTAAATCTACTGTCTCTAGTACTGGTAGATGATTAAGCATGAGGCAGAAAAAATTCTGGATTTTAATATATCAGGTGATACCAATTAGGTTGCTATTTATTTCCCAATTGTATTTGAAACTCCCGATTCAGTGATACTTCTTCCATTTTCACTATTTGAGAAACAAAACTGGGAATAATTTTGATCTAATAATATCTTAGTAGTGACTTTTATTAAGTTAATTACCAGTAAATTAGACCCTGGTGTGGAGGATGCACTTGACCTCTCCCCCCTCCCAGACAAACCAGCAGCAGAGGAGGTAAAGGTTTGAGCTGTAGCCAAGCCAAGAACTCCTTCCAGGAGACTCACAAGGAAGCAGAACGGCACACTGAATACCGATAAACTTGTGGGTGCAGGGAGTCTTGTGCATACTTACCTCACATCAGGTTATCAGACCCAGAGTAACATCAACTGCAGGAGCTGGAGCAATGTGTATGTATTACTGGAAGGTGATGGCACTCCTGTTTTCCTTCCCTGTCACAGGCTGGCTCGTCATACTTTGCAATCTTGTACTACAAGCATATGCCCTGGATATGTTTCCACAAGACCAGTATGTAAATATTTAGATTTAATTTGTCTCCATCATAACTAACTCATCTGCTTTTTGTATTAAGGGAAGACCAACAGCTGCAGATCACCGACAACAACAAGAACTTGGAACATGATGCTTCATCCAGTTGTAATTCTGTTAATTCTAACACTTTTGTGCTTGTTACTTGCAATTGTTTTATGTATAAGAGTTATGTATAAGAGTTTGGTCTATGTCGTTTGTCTGCCTCAACTGCGACTGAGGGCTCTTCGCAGAAGACCATTCAAAGGGAATCTTTGGCAGGGCCTCATTTTATAGCCCAGTTGGATCTGGCTGTGGTCATTACAAGCATGGTCCGGAAGATTCTCTGGCTCTGGGCACCTTCTTGGCTGAGGACCCTGTCTATTGACTGAGGGTCTCACCCCTCCTGCTCCCCCAGTCACCGTGTCCCAGGGTGGGGGGGACGTGAGTGTCAGCATCAACCAAGATGAATATGTGAGGACAGCCACAGTGAGGCACAAAAGGTGCTAAAGAGCCATGAACTGTCATATTGAAAGCTCTGGACCTCATCAGGGTGTGTGCAACTGCCACAGTACTTATTTTTTTATCAGACATTTTCATATATCTGAAATTAAAAAAAAAAAAAAAAAAGAAAGCTTTCTTCTGTAAATAAGAGGCAGAGGCAGTAATACTAGTTTATTCCCGTCTACAAGACAGTAATTTTGTAAGAGCTCCAGCAATATATAGTATACTGTCAAAGTATATCAGTCCGTCACAAGAATAACTTACTGTTACAAGAATTGAAAATATATAACAAGAAATAAATACATAGCCATGTTTCATTTTGTACATTTGAAAGTCTATGCAAACTCAGTACTTATATATGAATAGTTAATACTTAGCTGTGAGTGAACATAATTATTTCACTTTTAAATTTTTCTGTGTATACCCAGGTGTCGCAGGGGAGTAATTTAGGGTTCTGCTTACTGCAGAGCAATGTTTAGATATCTTAAAGAGAAGTGCGACTTACAAGAGTTCGGTGGCAGGTTTACTCTATTATTTACTGCATGGGGGAAATATGCCAAGCCAAATGCTGCATACCTTCTCTCCAGGTGCCTGTACCTGTTCACAAAGCAAATTTTCAGGTGTCTTCCCTCCATGGCAACCGTTCGCTCCGGAGTCTGTGTCCTGGAGCTCCAGAGGCAGAATTTCAGGTGAGGCCTATACCCATCACGGTGCAAACTTTCAGGATTCTTCTCTCCCTGATAACCGTTTACTCCGCAGTCTGTATTTAGAGCTCCGAAGACAAACTTTCAGGGGAGGCCTGATAACCATATGCAGAACAGACTTTCAAGAGACAAAATTCGCGGGGGGGAAAAAAAAGTAATGGAGTAGAATAGCAGGAGGGCTGGCTCAAGCTGGGTACCTGTGCAGAAGTCCACCTGAGCATAGAAAACCATAGACTTTTACATCTTTACAAACTATTCATACCATGATTCAGTCCAATAGCAATATTTCACTTTGGGTTCTTCTTGCTTCTCATTGGATCTTTCTCTCTGATTCCACATGGGCCTTTGTTTCGTTCAGCTATAGACATTGTTTATGGTCCATAGCCTTGCAGGTACTGTTTTGTCTGAATAAATCCTTCGTTCTCAGCAAAGTGTGAGACAGACCCTCTTTTGCAGATGTTTGTAATGTCTTCACGTTAGCCTTTGGATCGTTATTTTTCCCAGTCTGTTCAGTTTTTCCCAGCAAAGTGCAAACTAGACCTTATCTTGCAAGTGTTCAGTGTAGTTTGTAGTTGCTTTTGGTAAATATGAGCAGAACTTTACAGCTTAAAATTTTGGCAAATCCAGCTTACCAACTAACATAAGCAAAGAGTATATGAAAAATCATACAACTTTATACTTCTAGATGATTCATTTTATTTAGTATGCATTTACTTAAGCTAAATTATTACTATATTGAACTTGAATTGGGCTCATCCACTGACCTGTGAGTAGTAAAACCATTGCCATACAGCCCACTTATTTAGCAGAGAGAGCTCAGAGTGGGCTCATCCAAGCTGTCATATTTATAGAATGAAGTGGTTGACTCGTAGTCAAATTGCATACAGCAGGAAAAGTATGCACGAGACTCCTTGCACCCACAAGTTTACCGGTGTTCAGTGTGCCATTCTGCTTCCTTGTGGGTCTCCTTGAAGGAATTCTTGGCCTGGCTTCAGCTCAGGCCTTTACCTCTTCTGGAGCCTGGCCCAAACTGCTGCTGGTTTGGATGGGTGGGGGGTGGGGCATCGAGTGCATCCACCACACTCCAGCCCCCTGACTACAGTCAACCCACTTTATTCTCTCATAGAGTATTAGTGCGGTTACCTCTTGCCTGTATGTCATAAATATGTGGCATATTGTAGATCAGTAGTAAGAGTCCAATTGTTTGATAAACTGCTTGGTTTAAATGTTAATATCATCTATCCACAGTGTTAACATGCATGTGAACTTGTGTTTAAGTAAACAGTTTCAGTAATATAAAATATCACTATAAATTGTATTATTGGGGAATTTCTCACAAGAGATACTTTGCTTAGATGTGCACCAGACTCTTATACATAAAACAATTGCAAGTAACAAGCACAAAAGTGTTAGAATTAACAGAATTACAACTGGATGAAGCATCATGTTCCAAGTTCTTGTTGTTGTCGGTGATCTGCAGCTGTTGGTCTTCCCTTAATACAAAAAGCAGATGAGTTAGTTATGATGGAGACAAATTAAATCTAAATATTTACATACTGGTCTTGTGGAAACATATCCAGGGCATATGCTTGTAGTACAAGATTGCAAAGTATGACGAGCCAGCCTGTGACAGGGAAGGAAAACAGGAGTGCCATCACCTTCCAGTAATACATACACATTGCTCCAGCTCCTGCAGTTGATGTTACTCTGGGTCTGATAACCTGATGTGAGGTAAGTATGCACAAGACTCCCTGCACCCACAAGTTTATCGGTATTCAGTGTGCCGTTCTGCTTCCTTGTGAGTCTCCTGGAAGGAGTTCTTGGCTTGGCTACAGCTCAAACCTTTACCTCCTCTGCTGCTGGTTTGTCTGGGAGGGGGGAGAGGTCAAGTGCATCCTCCACACCAGGGTCTAATTTACTGGTAATTAACTTAATAAAAGTCACTACTAAGATATTATTAGATCAAAATTATTCCCAGTTTTGTTTCTCAAATAGTGAAAATGGAAGAAGTATCACTGAATCGGGAGTTTCAAATACAATTGGGAAATAAATAGCAACCTAATTGGTATCACCTGATATATTAAAATCCAGAATTTTTTCTGCCTCATGCTTAATCATCTACCAGTACTAGAGACAGTAGATTTAGTATTTTGATAGAGATACTGAGGATTATTTTACATTGTTCTTTATTATTTTCCATTAAATATGATAGCCTATGTTCTACAAGATAAGTATCAATCACATTTCCTTTTATGATAAGCAACAGATCCTGTAGGTAAGACATTTTCTTTTCTCCTGTTTTGGCCTTGCCTATATTACCAAATAGTACCACATTACATCATTTAAAAACTTGATGCCTGTCTCTTGAAATTTGTATCTTACCACATGTATGTTCTTAGTAACTTGTGAAATAAAAGGTAAAATCTCAGTGTTTGTGTGTATTTTAACATACATTTTGAAGAGATATAACATTTATTTTATTTAGGTACTTTCTGCACATATGCTTTATGCAGTATGTCAGTTTAGGTATGTCAGCTCAAAGGTATTTCTCATGATTACTCAAGAGAAAATCCTCAATCTGTAAGTAAAAGAATCCAGACAATAATATGTGTTTTCATGAAATGTATCTGTTGAATTGTTGCAGCAAAGAAGGCCAACACGATGCTGGGCTGCATTAGCAAGGGCATCACCAGCAGAGACAAAGAAGTAATTATCCCACTCTACCCAGTGCTTGTCAGGCCACACCTGGAATCCATGTTCAGTTTTGGTCCCCGCTATACAAAAAAGATGTGGACAGACTGAGAAGGGTCCAGAGAAGGGCCCACAAAGATGATCAAAAGACTGGGAAGTCTGTCAGTATGAGGAAAGGCTGAGAGAACTGGGCTTGCTCAGCCTTGAGAAAAGAAGGCTTAGGGGAGAACTCATCACCATGTTCCAGTATTTAAAGTGTGGCTATTAAGAAGACGGAGTCTCCCTTTTTACAAGGAGTCACATGGAAAAGATGAGGAGTAATGGGTACAAGTTACTCCCGGGGAGATTCCAACTGAACCCAAGAGAGAAATTTTACACAAAGAGAACAATGAGCCATCAGAATAATCTCCCCAGGGAAATGGTGGATTCCCCAACATTGGACACTTTTAAGATTCAGCTGGACAAGGTGCTAGACCATCTTGTCTAGACTGTGCTTTTGCCAAGAAAGGTTGGACCAGATGGTCCTTGAGGTCTCTTCCAACCTAGTATTCTATGATTCTATGAATGATTTTTAAAAAATGTTTTAACTTAGAAGTGGATCTTTAATGACACTTTCTATTTAATAGCACAGTATTTTCTAGTTTGTAGAAAGTGTATGAGGGCAACTACACTAATAGATGATACCGGGGGCAAATTATCTAAGCATGTGTTTAGGAAGCCAGCAGTCCTGGGGCCGTTAAATATGTTTTTCTTTAGAATAAATGTCAGATTTGTGGCCCCCCATTTCACCAAGCCTACTAATAGAGTCTGCAGAAATGTAGTACTACCTACTGTGGGGAAAGATACAGTTAGAGAGTATTTAACCCAACAGACACATACAGCTCCATGGGACCAAGTTCAACAAGGGTGAGTGCCGGATTTTGCATCTGGGACACGGCAACCCTGGCTGTACATACAGACTGGAGGACGAGATGCTGGAAAGCAGCTCTGTGGAGAGGGATCTGGGGGTTCTGGTTGACAGCAAGTTGAACATGAGCCAACAGTGTGCCCTAGCAGCCAAGAGGGCCAACTGTGTTCTGGAGTGCATCAAGCACAGTATTGCCAGCCGGGCAAGGGAGGTGATTGTCCTGCTCTACTCTGCACTGGTGCAGCCTCATCTGGAGTACTGTGTGCAGTTCAGGGTGCCACAGTGTAAAAAAGATATTAAGCTACTGGAGAGTGTTCAGAAGAGGGCTACAAAGTTGGTGAAGGGCTTGGAGAGGAAGCCTTATGATTCTTTGGAAAATAGCCTGATTTCTTTCAACCTTTCCTCACCAAACATTTTTTCTCTCCTGATGATCATTCTTGCTGCTCGTCTGGACTTACAATGTGTGATTGACATCTTCCTTAAAGTGTGATTCCTAAACCTATACGGAGTAAACCTGCACAGATTTACCAGTGCTGACCAGAGGAGAATTATGAGGGGCGGCTAAAGTCACTGGGTTTGTTCAGCCTGGAGAAGAGGAGACTAAGAGGAGACCTCATCGTGGTCTACAGCTTCCTCACAAGCGGAGGAGGAAGGGTAGGCGCTGAGCTCTTCTCTTTAGTGACCAATGACAGAACCCGAGGGAATGGCAGGAAGATGTGCCAGGGGAGGTTTAGGCTAGACATTAGTGTGGCAGTTGCATATCTCCCTGAGATCTGGAGCCTTCAATGGGGCAATTAATGGCTCTTTTAGCACCTTAATGGGACCCTGAGTCAGTTGACAGGGTCGTTAGCAGAGGAGGTGCCTAGAGTAGCTGAGAGTAGCTGAGAAACTTCTGGACCATGTTGTAATGCCCACAGCCAGATCTGACCAGACTATAAATGGGGCTCCCACTGAGGGCCCCCTTTGAAGTGGTCTTCTCGGAGCAGCAGGTCTGTGAACTGGAGCCCTCCCCTTAATCTGGGGCGCTGTCTAAGGAGACTTCCCGGGATTGAGAGTGCCTCACCTCCTCGTTTGGGTGAGTGGTTATTTACTGGATATATCCTTGAATAAGTCCTTGCCTAACCCAGGCGAGTGACTATTTCTTATGGGTACCCTGGAGTCAGAGGGCTCTGGTTTGTTTCTTGTGAGTGTGTGAATGCACGCTGTGGATCCTCATTATTCTCATTTTGCTGCACCCCGATAATCTCCTCAACTGATATCTGAACCTGTATTTTATGTTGTCGGAGTGCTAACTAATTGTATAAACCCTGTTTTGGTCGGTTTATTGGCTGCACTTTTCTGGTCAGAGTAAAGTCTGTTTTGGAACTTTTTGTCCGCCTAAAACTGACTTTGGGGTGCCTCCGTGACAATTAGGAAAGGTTCTTCACCCAGAGAGTGGTGGAGCACTGGAACAGGCTCCCCAGGGAGGTGCCCCAAGCCTGGCAGTATTCAAGAAGAGACTGGACAACACCCTCAGACACATGTTGTGAACTGTGGAGTTGTCATATGCAGGGACAGGAGTTGGGCTCGATGATCTTTGAGGGCCCCTTCCAACTCAGGACATTCTATGATTCTATGATCAGACAGGATGCTGTCGCGGTTAAGACGGACAAACGACATAGACCAAGTTCTTCCAGGATGAAAGTAGTAGATGCCATTTATTGCCACAAGTGCATTTTTATACAGTTTTACCAATTCCTGTGTCTCTTCACTATTGATTACAAGTTACAGCAGTATCATCTCATTGGCTATTTTTGCTGTCATCAATGATACTCTTTTACTCCCTTCTCTCTCACGGGTATATCCTTAACATCTCTGGATACTCCGTTACTCCCGTCTTTCTCACGGGTAAGCCTTAATATCTTCAAGGCTAATTTCTGTTCCCATGCCCTCCGTCAGGGAATCCACGGACCCACCGTAGTCCCCCACAATTCCCCCTGTTTGTATTTGTGCTAAAAAAAATTGCCTTCATTGTCTGCTGCAAGGCCCTTTGCAGCAGAGAAATCATGCATGGCAACATTAGTAGCATTCTCATACTGTCCCACAATAGCCACAGGTTGTTTCTATGTTGTAGCTATAAACAGACAAATCTGCAAGTCCAATCGAATGCAATCAGTCTGTAAGGTTGTCATAAATTTATTCATCGAAGTCTCCAAGTCCATTTTGGCTGTCATATTTATTGGATATTGTTTTCCCTTACCGGATCGAAGTCCTCTTTCAGTTCTATCAGTGTAGTGTTTGCTTTATCGAAACATTGGCTGTTAATACTAGTGGAAATACAGCATTCGAAATTTCCTTGGAGATTCCTCACTCGAAGCAAGCAGATGTACACCATCCAAGCAGCTTCTTGTAGGACATGCAACTAAACAGAAATCTCAGAAAATGTTATTTGAGCTTACAATTTACTCAGCAAATCTTGACCCAAGAGAGGTATAGGGCTTTCTGGAAAACACAAGAATTCATATGGTAAAACTTTGTTCCAAATTTGGCATTCCATTGGTCCTTTCTTTGATTCTCTCCCATGACCTCAAAAACTAGCACGGTGAATTTACTAAGAAGTCTCTTACAACTAGTTACCACAGAATAAGTCTATTTAAAAAAAAAAAAAAAAAAAATTGGTTTAATTTCCCAGCTTCATTAGAGCTATGGATCCACTGGCAATGCCTTTAAATTTCACCTTCAGACTCCTTCATGCAGCATTACAGTTCTCTAGCAGTAACATTGCTGGGGGGTGAGGTGGGGGGAATAAAACCTCCCTCTCACCCCCATCTGAGATGGCAAGACCTCCAGCCCAGCATGAAAACAAATCAGTTCAAACTCCACATCAAACCAACCTGGCTGCACTCCACACCCAAATTAGTACCGGTCTGACCCAGAGAAGCACTGAGCACTCTGACCCCCCAAAGCCGACCAGTGTGAAAAGACTGACTTCAGCAAGGAGGTTAAATGATGAGCTCTCTCCCCAGATGTGCCAGCACCTAAGAAACAAGATGGAAACAAAAAGAAACAGCACCAACAACCCCTGATTCAAAGCCGAGAAGCAACGCAGTGCCACCACAAGGATGGATGACAACACTCCAGGAAAAAAAAGACAGAGCGAGGGGAATAAAGCCCCCCTTTCTCCACTTAGCTACGGGCAACCAGGATTTTCTTTTTTTTTTTTTTTCTCTTCTTGCTGCACTTTAGATATAGCCAAGGCCATGCAGGTGGCATAATCGCTGGTACAAAGTGGGAGGCTCTGGCAGACTCCTCAGTTACAATGAGCTGAGTTTATCTTGCAGCTTGACACAGGCCTGAAATTTATATTCAAACTGTGCAACACAGGCCTGGGATATTTTGCTTTTGTGTTTTCCCATTTCATTCCAACCATAATACACTTTATATGCAATTCCAAGTAGCTCAGCAATAGTTCCATCCCTTAGCTCCATTTACCTTTTAAAATTTACAGATGTCAAAAAAACAGCATATTAAACATCAATCCATTATTCCATTTTCCTAGATCCAAATCAGTTCATATTCTAGCAACTTTTACATACAACCTCATACAATACCATACCAAGTTCACATCCACCATAGCATTTAGGGTTTGTTTTTTCTGGTTTTGTGTTTTTGTGTGTGTGTGTGTTTTTTGCTCTTTTTTTTTTGGGGGGGGGGGGGGGGGGGTGGGTGTTTTGTTTTGTTTGTTTTGGTTTTGTTTGGGTTTTTTTTCAATGTGAATCAGATTTTAACAATTTAAATTATTTTCTGGTCTCAAAATTAGCTAATTAACTTACAGTACCATACTTCACCCAATTTTTTCCAAAGTTCTGCAGAAGAACATTAATTGCAATACAGCACTAAAACCCAGAATTCCACATTTAAACCACATTCAAGTACAGTATCGTTCCAAGTTTTCTTTTACCAGAATATTTCCCCAAAAATTACTCTAATGTGTAAGGATGCATCGTAAGGGGGAGCAAGGTAGTATTTTAGCAGCGGAACCGGTTCCCATTTTGTAATTATCTCCCCAAACAAAATTCTTTTGGTACCAAATATAAATATGCAAATTAAAATACTGAACTCAGATATGCAAACCAAACACCAAGTTCAAATATGCAGATAGATCACAGTTACACTTATTAAAGATAATATCTTGATTTTAGCATTGCACCTTTGAAACGCTTACTGCTCAGCCAGGTAGAGGTATCGCTGGGTCTCCCTGACGAAACAGGTCAGTGCGCACTGGAGCCCCATCGGCATCTGCCCCCCCACTGCCTTAGCAAGCTGGACTAGGCAAGGCTTTTATTAGTGTCTCATCTGGGGTGCTACAACTGTTATCCCCAAACCAGGATTCTTTACTTGGTGTGCATACAAAAGAGCCAAATTTAGTACACTGAGATGAGACACGGCCTATCACAGAGTTGCACAAGTCTGAATGCTGGAATAAAGCTATCATGCTAGAAAGAAAAGTAACAGCTATTACACACAAAATCTTATCATCACATTCACACAGTAAAGAACTGAACTACTCACAGTCTTCTGTATAATCACAAAATGTACATTTTGAGTCAAGGGATTCTCATGATTTAGTAGTCTGTGAACTTATTGTACCATATA
Organism: Streptopelia turtur; assembly: GCA_901699155.2. NCBI lineage: Eukaryota > Metazoa > Chordata > Aves > Columbiformes > Columbidae > Streptopelia > Streptopelia turtur. The sequence continues at coordinate 88,675 of CABFKC020000022.1, forward strand.
ACAGGCAAAGATAACAGGCTTAAACAGATACCTGCAAAGAAAACAGGCTAACAAGGAAGACATCTATGACTGCTGTTATATAGCGCTGTTGAAGACAGTGTTTACTGACATGACCCTCATTACTGCAAATAAAGCACTTAAGACTCGCTTGATTTACACTGAGCTGAGACAACGCAGCTGCTAATACCGAAGCCCGATGTGTTTCACTCCCTATATTCTGACAAACCTTAACGTATTGCACGATATCAGTGGCTTTACCTTTCACCGACAACAAAGCAGCCTGGCAGTCAGAGTTAACATTGTCATATGCCAGTTGCAGCAGTATAACTTTTGCTGCATCTTCATTTTCAACCTGTCTTGCTATAGCGGTTTGCAATCTGTCAATGAAGTTGATATAAGACTCCTGCGGTCCCTGTCTTATTGTTGCAAGCGAGCTTACGTGCTGCCCTGCCTCTGGGACCCAACGCCACGCTGTAATAGCAAGACGAGTTGCCTGTTCAAAAACCTGCCGCAGAAGCCCAGCCTGTGCCTGTGGAGTGATATACTGTCCGGTTCCTAGCAACATATCCTGATTTATCCCTGCTCCTGATGACAAATTTTCCATGACCTTTTCAGTCACAAGATCTTTATTCTCTAATTGCCACACAGAATATTGTGCTGGTGTCAAAGCTGTTTTAGCAAGCAATTTCCAATCCCATGGAGTCATTACATACATGGCACCAATACCTTCAATAATTCCCATTGTAAAAGGACTATGTAACCCATTCTCTTGCGCAGATTTTTTAAACTCCTTAACCATTGTATAAGGTATTCCGTCATGTTCTGGTGATTGTTGTGGTTTGTAAATAACTGGAAAGGCGAAAGAAAAATCGTCATGCTCCATAGCCATGCTCCATGGCATTTTGCATCACCCCTTTGTGTTCTGCTGTCCTAGTCATGAAGGGGTTACTGTGTGCTGTATAAGCATCATTAAAATCAGGCAAAGGAGGTGCTGAGGGCAGAGTTTTAGACTCCTGACCCAGCTCCTCACAAATTCCTGCCTTATCTTTACACAGCTGTGATGGCATTAATGATGGATATAAAACTGACTCTTTTTCGAGATCTACAGAGCCTGACTCAAAAGGATGAGTGCTGTCAAGACTCAAATCATTAGCAACCTGCTCATTTGTGTTTTTCTGTCCATCCTCCCCTGTTTGCCCTTGCATTATTTGCTCTGCCAACTGCAACTGTGATAGCGCAGAGTACACAAATCTCCAAGTTACGTGCAAACCATCGGGGACTGTAAAACCTGAATTCTTTTGTGCGTGTAGATATTCCCCGACCTGTTTCCAGATTTTACTGTCAAACGTCCCCTCACTCGGAAACCAAGCACAATTCTCTTTCACCCATACCAGGAGCGAAGCTACCTGCTTCTCAGAAATACGATACCCAGAAGAACGTAATAGCTGCAGTAAAACCTGCAAATACAATTTATGTTCCTGAGAAGCGGCTTGCCCCATACTAACGCAATCCCGCAGCTCTCTTGTTCCATGAGGACTGCTTGTCCCTATTTATACCATAGGGATTAATGTGGCCACAAATAAGATTTACTCACCCATCGGATTGCGTGGTTGCCGCCAAACACACTGCTCGATGAAGAGCCTCCGGGGGTCGCACACTCACACGGGGGCACCACTTGCGGTGATCAGAAATGATGCACACCGGGACGCAGACAGAGATGCACGCACAGTCAGAGATCTTGTTCAGGAAGGAGCGCAGAGCTGAGCAGAGCAGAGAGCTGAGCCAGGCTGAAACCCTCTTTATTAGCCATTGAGAATTTATAGGATTTACAGATATGGCCCTGGACTAAGATGTTACATAAGATGTTTTTCCAGTAATTGTTATTAAAAACACACCACACTGATGTTATGTTTGTTTCAGTTACGTTCCCACTCATTCACAGACCAGGCTCAAGGACATTCACACGTCATACATATGGGGGCGGTTTTCCAACCCGAGATATTCTCACTGGCCTGGGCTATCACTTACACTCATAAAAACCATACTTCTGTATAATCTGTCCAAGGCCCTTTAGCTGGAACTGCTCCAAGAAGACCACTCAAAGGGGGACTTCGGTGGGGACCCTGTTTTATAGCCTGATCAGGTCTGGCTGTGGGCATTCCAACATAGTCCAGAAGCTTCACAGCTACTCTGGGCACCTCATTGTTAATGACCCTGCCAATTGACAGGGTCCTTAAAAGGACAATTGGCCAAGGGTCCCACCCCTCCTGCCCCACCAGCTGGTGGAGGTGAAGTCACCCTGCGCCAGGGCAGGGGAGGTTGTGACTGTTAGCACCTTGGTACCACCCTAGATGTGTATGTGGGGACAGGCACAGTGGGGCACAAAAGGTGCTGAAAGAGCCACCAACTGCCTCATTGAAGGCTCCAGATCTCAGGGGGATGTGCAGCTGCCACAGGTACAAAAGAGGAAATGATACAGGGTGGAAAGAAATGGGGATGGGAGTGGTGGGGTGTCAAGAAAAGGTGCATATGCTTGTTTAAAGCATGTGAAACTCCAGCCATAGACACAATTCTGTTGATGGACAGGACAGCAACAGGTGTCTTTTGGAACCAGCTGGAGGACGGTAGGATGAAAATATAGGAAGAGGCCAAGTAAATAATACAAGAGAAGGAAGCTAAGTTGTTTAGCATTTGAATAGAACAATGAAAAACAGCTTACTGTATCCTCTCTTCCATGAATGAAGCAATGGCTTTGTCAGAAATAGTAAAGAACAATAAGCAAGGGAGGAGAGAAAAAAGGGAAATTCTAAACTGTTTGGGACACTGAAAAACAAGTGATTACAGAAAGCCTGATCCAGCTGCAAGAGATGTTAAAAAAGAAAATAATATATATTTATACTGATGTGGTGGATTGACCTTGACTGGCCACCAGGTGCCCACCAAGCTGTTCTATCACTCTTCCATCAACAGAGCAGGAGGAGAAAAAAACGATAGAAAAGCACTTGGGTCAAAATAAGGACAGGGAGATCACTCATCAATTACCGTCATGGGCAAAACAGACACAGGATACAGTCCTTCACGAACTTCTCCAAGGTGGGTCCTTCCCATGGGTTGCAGTTCTTCACAAACTGCTCTAGCATGAGTCCTTTCCACAGGGTGCATTCCTTCAGCAGGTGCTCCAGCTTGGGTCCCCTGCAGGGTCACAAGCCCTGCCATCAAACCTGCACCTCTGTGGGCTTAAAATATGTAATACACTTCTGTGAATGAGTGCACAAATAACGTCTGTATAATAATAATGTTTATATCTCAGTGGTATTACCATATTTTTGAAATAGACTTGAATAGTGGTGGTAACTTCATTTTTTATGAATTGTAGGTGGTTGGTTTTTTTGTTTCCCCTCCCTTCCCCAAAGAAAAACCCACATGATATGTCTCAACATAATCAGAACCCAGTTTTGCCCACAGCACTAAATTCAACTTGGTGAGTACAGGCCTAATTGTAATAGCTCCCTCATTTCTCTATGAGTTAGGAACATACCTTCCTTTTACTTATATGTATCCTAATTTCTGTAACTTGCATATGTAAAGAACCAACTGATTCTATTAGGTAATCATTACAAGATAGATGACCATGCTGGATTTTGTAGCATTATTTGCAACTGTGAATAGTAGCTATAGGGGAGAAAAAGGATTCTGCTCAATGCTAAGTTTTCCCCTGATGCTTTTTAAACAATGCATTATCTGTTCTTCATTCTTCAAAGTATTTTCTCCAGATGTGCAGTTATAATTCAGCAATATCATGTACACTTCTGCACTAGTAAATACCTAGGACCTGCTGAGTAATCATGAAATTGATACCTAAAATCAGCAATAAGTAATAAAATAAATCTATATGAATAAGGGTCATAGATTTTAGGCATTTACTAAGTTAATAAGAATAAGGTTCACAGATGTTAGGTGTTAGACACTTGTTAGGCATTAAGTAAGAAGAATGGTATTTGTTAAGGTTAGGAGACAATGCCCTTGCTCTCAGAAGATAAGGTAGTGAGACCAGCTTGAGACCAGCTTGAGACCCGTTACTACTACCTCTGTGTTTTCAACCCGAATAACAAAGGGACTGCGCCTGCCCAGAACCTGGGGTCAAGCAGCGGACAGTTTGAGAAAGACTCTTACTTCATCCCAGGACCCTTGAAAGACCACTGACACGTTGAACTGCGCATGCACAAGGGACATATACATATGCTAAGTAGTTCCAAGAAATGTAATGCATATGCAAAGGATTTTCAATAAATGTAATGAATATGTATGATCTGTGTGGATATAACCTGTGTCTGGGAATTGTTTAGGGCCCCCACTAGGCAAAAATTATTCCTATGGGAGCCGATGCATCAATAAAGGGTGCTTGCTTCTAAAATCGTAAATTGATCTGGTTTTAGAAGTTTCTTCAATAAGCCGATTTACGATATCGAAATAACCTCATAATGAAATGCAGCAAAGAGTTCTAATTAAATATTGAAGTTGTTTAACAACTATTCTACTTAAAATGAGAATTTCCCAACCCTGTTTCCTAATGAGTTCTCAGAATACATTACTAAAAATGTATAAATTATGTGGTAAATGCAAAATGTGATTTTCCACACCTCCAGTGTGTGGAAAACTATTTGTAAACAAAATAAAATAATATAAAAAAATAAAATATTAACTGATGTTGGAATTCTAGGGCAAGTGCATGAAATGTTTATAACTTTCTGGTTTATAAACAAAATGTAAGAAACCTGTGTAGGGTGAGACCAATGGTCCATATAATTCAGTATTCTGTCCCTGAAAATGGCCAGTAGTGGGTGTCTAGGGTAGCATGGCAAGCATATTGTGCTATTTCAGCAGTCTCTTGCTCATGAATTCCCTAAGCCAGAAGTTGCAACTTTGCACTTAATAGTCCCTGATGGAAATTAAGCAAGTGCAACAACTGGGCTAGACTTACAACAAAAGCGTTTTGTCAGCATAAAATATTGTCTAAAAATGTGATCTTTCATTCAGGGATTACTAAATTTATATTTGCAGAACAAATATTTTGTAAGTATAAGCTGTATTATTAGTAAAGGAGTCCACTGGTATTGCCATCCCTTTCTAATACAAAATTGTGTTCAGTTCTGGGCCCCTCAGTTCAGGAAAGACATTGAAGTGCTGGAGCGGGTCCAGAGAAGAGCAACAAGACTGGTGAAGGGACTCGAGCGTAAGACCTATGGGGAGAGGCTGAGGGAGCTGGGGTTGTTTAGTCTAGAGAAGAGGAGGCTTAGAGGTGACCTCATCACTCTCTATAACTACCTGAAGGGAAGTTATAGCCAGGTGGGGATTGGTCTCTTCTCCCAGGCAGTTAGCAATAGGACAAGGGGGCATGGGCTTAAACTCTGCCAGGGGAAATTTAGGCTGGATATTAGAAAGAAATTCTTTACAGAGAGAGTGGTCAGGCATTGGAATGGCCTGCCCAGGGAGGTGGTGGACTCACCGTCCCTGGAGGTTTTTAAACTGAGATTGGACATGGCACTTAGTGCCATGATCTAATAAACAGACTAGAGTTGGACCAAGGGTTGGACTCGATGATCTCTGAGGTCTTTTCCAACCCAGTCGATTCTGTGATTCTGTGAAAATAGACCTTCTTCAGGATGCTCTCTGGTTTAAGAGAGATAATATGCTCACAATCACTAATAGAAGTACAGTTAATGCCATAATCCATTCATGTTCCCATATCAATTATTTTTCTTAAATCTTTAAAAAAAAAAACCACAAAACCAACCCCTGCAAAAAAATTATTCTATCCAAGCACTAAAATAAACTAATTTAACTTACTAACTGAACATTTATTTGTAATATTAAAGTAATCATCATAATATTAATATTGTTTAGATACAGAATTCATAGCAATGCTAAATAAAATAATCATGGCATTCTTTTGAAAGATCTTTTTGAGAACTGTTAACTTCAGTGATGGTAGAGAGTACTGTCAGGGACTACAGTGGGAACAGAGATTGACCTTGAAGATATTAAGGTGTACCCTTGAGAAAGAAGGGAGTAAAAGAGTAACATTGACGATAGCAAAATTAGCCAATGATATGTTACTATTGCAGCCTGTAACCAATAGCAAAAAGACACATGAGCTGGTAAAGACTATATAAAAAAGCATTTATGGCAATAAATGGAGACTGCTGTTTGTACATAAGAAGAACTTTGTCTATGTCGTTTGTCCATCTCAACTGCGACATATGGCAACCCCGATGTGATTTGAACACGCCGACATGATGCTGCATGAAGAAGGGGATGGCAGCAGAGCCATGACGGCCGACGTTGAGCCATGGAGACAGAGCCCGGTGTAGCAAGGAGAGTAGTGGGGAGAGCTGCCATTGATCCAGACAACTGAAGAGACACCGACACCTGGAGTGGTATGTGAGCCACTGGGAACATGGGAGGGACCTTCTCTAAAGAAGAGGATATTATATTATCTACATGGAAGTTGCTTCTGAAGAAGTGGGGTATTAACCTTCCAGAATTTACTTTACAAAAGATGTTACTATGGGGCAAGAAGCAGTTTGGAGGCTAATACAGTGGCAGCATTTAGTGTGTCACAATGGATGGACTTGGGAAATAAACTGTTTGATAGTGCTACCCAAGGATACAAAGACACAAATGAACAGTTAACGACATGGCATTTGTTGCTAGAGACCTTGAGAGGATTAAAAGAGCAACGGGAACATGTGGATGGGTTTCTGTTAGATGGAGATTTGTTACTTAACTAGCCAGGCCCAAAGGAATTTCAAGGTCACCTTGGAAAGCTGAAAACAGGACCTGCTGTGGAAGTGAGGCAGTTCTGCAATAACAGGGCCTCAACATGACGTAAATCAATGGACCTATCAGCAGTGAGACTCCAGTGTGTGGACAGCTCATGAACATAGATGATATCCAATTAGTGAATGCATGTTTGGAGCGTGGACGCATGATCAGAGAATAGTTGCATATATAAGGAGGCTTGTTTCTGTAATAAATGGTTTTGGCTTTGCGTGATTCACATTGAATCGGAATGCTGAGTCCTTTATCGTTCCAACAAATGGTGACCCCGACGTGATACTCTGAACGGCGTCTCACTATGATTGGGGAAAAGCCTGGAGCGGTCCAGCCGGAGGTGGTTCAGCTGGACTGAAGACCGGATGGGGGCGTACGGACGCCCCAGGGATAAATTCATTGACGGATCACCGGAAAAAGTGAGAGGCTGGGGGAAGGAGGAGGGAAGAGTGAAGTTATGGAGCAAAATGTATTTTCTGAAGAATAGGCTGTAGTTAAGCTCCTCCTGCATATTCTCTCTGTGAGAGGACTTAAATAGGAAGAAAGTAACATACGTAGACTGTTAGTTTGGTGTAGAATTAACGGCTATCTGGGAGAAACCAAGAAGGCTTTTAGACGTGAACTTTGGGATGATAAAGGGCAGAAATTATGGGATAAGGTCAGCAGTGGAGATAAAGAAGCTAAATCATTAGCAACTACACGGAAGCTTATAATTACCACCTTAAAAGATCTTAAGGCTGAACGGTCTACCGCTGCTGGAATTTTTGTAGCATTGCAGCCTGATAAGAATCCTGAAAGTCGCTGTGAAGTTTACCTGGTTTGTGTCTTTGATACCCTCCCTACTCCATCCCCTGCTGTGCCTTCGGCACCCCCAATGGTTCAGCAGTCCAAGGCGGGGGGAGGAAAATCCCGAGTGGGTGTCCTCCTACACTATTACCCAACCCTGATGAGAACAGCAAGCCCAAAGGATTGGAATCAGACAACTTGCCCAAAGAACCTGTGAAAGCTGAGAATGCTAAAGTCATAAACAAGTCTACTATCTGTCCTTTTACCAATTTGTATCTGCCTTTACCGCCTTTTAACCCTCCAACTTCCACGAGAGAGCAGAAGGAGTCGCCGGATAAGAACTGGGTAAAAGAACCGTGTGAAAGATCAGATCAGCTAATAGCGAGTGAATCCAGCAGTCGGCAATGCAGTCATGCTGATCGTGACGGGAAACGGGGTGCTCCTGAGGACTCAGGTTATACAAATAATTATGATGCTAGAAAGCATTTGCGAGAATGTGCACTGTTCCGAACCCCTCTGTTGCTAATGATTCTCCAGCACCGTTCAAGTCCGTGTTATCTGATGACTTGGAAGAGGATGAGGGTTTGCAGCATTTTCTTCAAAAGTCAAAGCAGTATGTGTACGAGTTGCCCCGAGATCAGATAGAAACCACGAAAGACTCAAGCAAAATTACACCTATGCAATGTAACAGCTATAGATCATTTAGGACGGAACGATGGGGATTCGTTGAAAGGGGCGGGTATCCCCCAACTCTTGGAAGAGACACGAATTGGCACATCACAATTATAGGCATGATTAGTTTCTGAAATCCTGAGGCAGTCAGCAGACCTTGCATATCAAGCTATGATAAAGGTGCCTGAAATCGACGAAGCAGCCAAATAATTTATGACTATTAATCAGGGTCCCAATGAGAATTACATGGAATTTATTGACCATCTTCAAGAGGCCATCAATAAGCAGGTTGAAAACTTAGAAGCTAAGGAAGCACTGGTGTTGAAATTAGCAGTAGAGAATGCTAATGTTTGCTATCAACATGTTATTTGCAAGTTTTACAGTACATATTATGTGCTCCTGTGTATTGCCTCTCTGAAAATCAAGCAGCTTGCCAGGAATGTGAGCTGCTGTATAAGTTAAATGATTGGGAAAAGTGTCTGGAGAATAGAATCTTGAAGTATAACACTTTGTTGTGATTAATTCAGATGGTGGAGGAGCCGACTAGGAGAGGTGCACTGCTGGATCTCATCCTCACTAACAAGGAGGGTCTGGTCAAAGCAGTAAAGGTTGAGGGCTGCCTGGGTTGCAATGACCACGAGATGGTGGAGTTCAGCATTTTGTGTGGCAGGAACAGAATAGCAAGTAGAATTGCAACCCTGGACTTTAGCAGGGCTAACTTTGGTCTTTTCAAGCAATTGCTGGGGGAAATCCCATGGGCAAGACTGCTTGAAGGAAAAGGGGCCCAAGATAGCTGGGTGGCATTCAGAGATTGCTTCTTCCATGCTCAGGATCAGAGCATCCCCACACGCAGGAAGTCAAGGAAGGGAGCCAGGAGGCCTGCGTGGTTGAATAGGGATCTGTTGGGTATGCTCAAGCAGAAGAAGAGAGTTTACAGGTCATGGAAGCAGGGGCTGGCCACTTGGGAGGAATATAAGGCTGCTGTTAGAGGATGTAGGAAGGCAGCTAGGATAGCCAAGGCCTCCTTAGAATTACAGCTGGCGAGAGGGGTCAAGGACAGCAAAAAGAACTTTTTCAAATACATAGCAGATAAAACTAATACCAGAGGCAATGTAGGCCCACTGATGAATGGGGTGGGTGCCCTGGTGGCGGAAGATACAGAGAAAGCAGAATTACTGAATGCCTTCTTTGTCTCTGTCTACTCTGCCGGAGGCTGTCCTGGGGTGACCTGTACCCCTGAGACCCCGGATGAAGCCAGGTCAATGGAGGAGTTTGCTTTAGTCGATGAGGACTGGGTTAGGGAGCAATTAAATAGTCTGGACATCCATAAATCCATGGGTCCAGATGAGATGCATCCGCGGGTGCTGAGGGAGCTGGCTGAAGTCATTGCTGGACCGCTCTCCAACATCTTTGCCAAGTCTTGGGAAATGGGAGAGGTGCCTGAGGATTGGAGGAAAGCAAATGTCACTCCAGTCTTCAAAAAGGGCAAGAAGGAGGACCCGGGTAATTATAGACCGGTCAGCCTCACCTCTGTCCCTGGGAAAGTAATGGAACAGCTTGTCCTTGGTGCCATCTCAAGGGTTATTAGGGGCAGTCAGCATGGCTTTACCAAGGGGAAGTCATGCTTGACCAAACTCATAGCCTTCTATGAGAATGTAACAAGGTGGATGGATGATGGCAGAGCGGTGGATGTGGTCTACCTTGACTTCAGTAAAGCCTTTGACACAGTCTCCCACAGCATCCCCACAGCTAAGTTGAGGAGGTGTGGTCTAGACAATAGAGTAGTGAGGTGGGTTGCAAACTGGCTTAGGGAGAGAAGCCAGAGAGTGGTAGTCAATGGTGCGGAGTCTAGTTGGTGGTCAGTATCTAGTGGAGTACCTCAGGGGTCACTACTGGGGCCAATATTATTCAATATATTCATTAACGATTTAGACGAGGGAATTGAGTGTACTATCAGCAAGTTTGCTGATGACACTAAGCTGGGAGGAGTGGCTGACACGCCAGAAGGCTGTGCTGCCATCCAGAGGGATCTGGACAGGCTGGAGAGTTGGGTGGGGAATAACCTAATGAAATTTAACAAGGGAAAGTGTAGAGTCCTGCATCTCTTTTCTTTGTGGGTATCTGTCTAAGTATGTTACAGTTTTTTTAGGGCATTGTTATATGGTACGATGAGTTCACAGACTGTTAAATCATGAGAAGCCGTTGACTCAAAATGTGCGTTTTGTGATAATACAGAAGACCATGAGTAATTTAGTTCTTTACTGCGTGAATGTGATGGTAAAATTTTGTGTGTAGTAGCTGTTATTTTTCTAACTAGCATGCTAGCTTTATTCCAGCATTCAGACTTGCACAACTCTGTGACAGGCTGTGTCTCATCTTGGTGTACTAAATTTGGCTCTTTTGTATGCACACCAAGTAAAGAATCCTGGTTTTGGGATAACAGTTGTAGTGCACCAGATGAAACACTAATAAAATCCTTGCCCAGTCTAGCTTGCTGTGGCGGCGGGCAGGGGCGGGGGGGCGGGTGCCAATTGGGCTCCAGTGCACACTGACCTGTTTTGTCAGGGAGACCTAGCGGTACCTCTACCTGGCTGAGCAGTAAGCGGTTCAAAGGTGCAATACAAAAATCAAGATATTGTCTTGAATAAGTGTAACTGTGATCCATCTGAATATTTGAACTTGGTGTTTGGTTTTCATATCTGAGCTCAGTATTTTAATTTGCATATATATATTTTTGGTACCAAAAGAATTTTGTTTGGGGAGATAATTACAAAATGGGAACCGGTTCTGCTGCTAAAATACCACCTTGCTCCCCCCTAGGATGCATTCTTACACATTAGAGGTATTGCTCATATTGTTATCAAATAATTTTGAGACCAGAAAATAATTGTTGTTAAAACAAAGTTGTTAAACTTTGATTTGCATTGAATTTATGTGCTAGTTGGAGGTATGGGAAAGAAAACTAAATTCTATGATGGATGTGAACTTGGATGAGGTTGTATTTAAAAGTTGCTAGAATATGAACTGATTTGGATTTAGGAAAGTAGAATAATGGATTGATGTTTAATATGCTGGCTTTTGACATCTGTAAGTTTTTAAAGGTAAATGAAGCTAGGGAATGTAACTATTGCTGAGCTACTTGGAATTGCATATAAAGTGTATTAGGGTTGGAATGAAATGGGAAAACACAAAAGCAAAATATCCCAGGCCTGTGTTGTACAGTTTGAATATAAATTTCAGGCCTGTTTCAAGCTGCAAGATAAACTCAGCTCATTGTAACTGAGGAGTTTGCCAGAGCCTCCTACTTCCTACCAGCTATTATGCCAGCTGCGTGGCCTTGGCTATATCTAAACTGCAGCAAGAAGAGAAAGAAAAAAAAAAAATGGAAAAACCTGGCTGCCCGCTTTCAAGGCGGTGAAAGGGGGGGGGGTTTCTCTTACCCCACTGAAGTGATGTTGTAATACTGAATTGGACAGTCTGAGGGTGAAATTTAAAGGCATCCCTAGCAGATCCGTAGTTCTAATGAAACTGGGAAATTAAACAAAAAATTTTTTTGATAGACTTATTCTGTAGTAACTAGTTGTAAATGACTTCTTAATAAATACACTGTGATAGTTTTTGAGATTGTGGGAAAGAAAGAAAGAAAGGAAGACCTTTTTTTTGAGACCAATGGAATGCCAAATTTGGAACAAAGTTTTACCGTATGAATTCTTGTATTTGCCAGAAAGTCCTATACCTCTCTTGGGTCAAGATTTGTTAAGTAAATTGCAAGCTCAAATAATGTTTTCTGAAAATTCTGTTTAGTTGCATGTCCTACAAGAAGCTGCTTGGATGGTGCAGATCTGCTTGCTGCAAGTGAGAAATCTCCAAGGAAATTTCGAATGCTGTATTTCCACTAGTATTAACAGCCAATGTTTCAATAAAGCAAACACTACACTGATAGATCTGAAACAGGACTTCGATCCAGTAAGGGAAAACAATATCCAATAAATATGACAACCAAAATGGACTTAGAGACTTCGATGAATAAATTTATGACAACGTTACAGGCTGACTGCATTTGATTGGACTTGCAGATTTGTCTGTTTATAGTTACAACATAGAAACAACCTGTGGCTACTGTGGGACAGTATGATGAGATTGCTAACAGACTGATATACTGATTGTTATATACCAATTGTCACTCTGATCAAGAAAATGCAGGGAATGAATTTGTCTTAATAGGCCATGATCCTTTTCTCATATATGTACCATTTGTGAAACTTAATTCTGAATTTTTTTTTTTTTTATTTGTAATCTATGTCCTTGTAAATTGTACTAGCTGGTTTTCTTAACAGCACAGCTGTTGGCATGCATAAATGTAAATTGCTGCAGAACCTGCAAGTCTCTAACATCAGGTCACAGACCGTACTTGTATCTGGTATGATCCTACATACTTGCACAGTTTTTGTTGATGGTTCTGGGAAGTGTCATAAAGCTGTAGTGGTCTGGCATGGAGATAACAATTGCAATCATTCTGTAAAAATTATTGAAGGTTCAACCCAATTAGCAGAACTTGGCGCAGCTTTACATTACTTAGAGCTTTTTAAGGAGGAACCTCTAAATTTGATTTGTGATTCTGAGTACGTAGTCAGGGTCCAACGCACGTATCTGATTCCGAATTGTTTTTTGGTTGTTTTGTTTTCTTTAACACAAACAAACAAAAAGGGGGAAGTGACTGCACTACTCCACATGACAGACTGAGCAAAGCATTATATGTTTTGAACTTTTTACGCCTCCCACAATGGTTTGATATTCCACCTATGATTCGCCATGGAACAAGTTCAAAAGGCCATCTGACAGACCTTAGGGAAAATCAGTGTCAGGTCAAAGTGCACAATGGTGTTACTGTTGAATGGGAAGGTCCTTACAATTAATAACTTGGGGAAAGGGTTATGCTTGTGTCATTACAGGCCAAGGATCAAAGTGGATTCCCACGAAATGGGTCAAGCCATGGCTGAATAAAGACAGACCTGGTGGTCTAGAAGCCTATTAGCAAGCAGGTGGTGTACCTTCTGTGGAGAATGGCAATTTGAGCAAACAGCAGGAGAGTCAAAAGAGCAATGTTACATTTAGATAATTAGTACAAAGATGAGGTAAAATTATGAGACATTCCTACCAAAGTATCTATTGCACTCTTTCTCCCTAATCTAGCAGCTGGTAAAGCTTTAGGAGACATATCAAAGTTAAGCTGTTGTTCTCTTAAATAGGTTAATCTAACTTCTGAGATACTAATTCAATTAATTGTAGATGTTGATGGTATTAGGCATGCTATTCTACAAAATCGCACAGTTATAGATCTTTTAACACTAGGTCATGGTTGTGAAGAATTTGAGAGAATGTGTTACATTAACTTGTCTGATCTTTCTGAATCTATTCATAGTACTTGAGACAAACTAACCAGCACGTTAAGAAGATTGTCATAGTAGAATTAGGGTTTGACAAATGTTTTAAAAACTTGGGAATAGGTGGGTAGTTGTTTGATCTTATTAAATAAGGCTTAACTGCATTATATGTAATTGTAACTATGTTGTTAATCATGTATTGTATGTTGCAGTGTATTTCAAAGACGATTCAGCGTGCTGTAAATAAGGCCTGGCTGGTTCAAGAACAAAATGGGGGAATTGTGGAGGGGTTTCTGTTAGATGGAGATTTGTTATTGAACTAGCCAGGCCCAAAGGAATTTCAAGGTCACCTTGGAAAGCTGAAAACAGGACCTGCTGTGGGAGAGAGGCATTTCTACAATAAGAAGGCCTCAACATGACATAAATCAACGGACCTATCAGCAGTGAGATTCCAGCACGTGGACAGCTCGTGAACATAGATGATATCCAATTAGTGAATGCATGCTTGGAGCGTGGACGCATGATCAGAGAATAGTTGCATATATAAGGAGGCTTGTTTCTGTAATAAATGGCTTTGCGTGATTGACACTGAATCGGAATGCTGAGTCCTTTATCGTTCCAACAGGAACAGGCAGACACAGTGGAGGGGGGTGGTATCCCTGGGCTAGAATTGGAAGAAAAACCAAAAATGTCCACTGTTCCTAATCCCCCTGTTACTAATGATTCTCTAGCACCATTCAAGTCCGCATTATCTGATGACTCGGATAAGGATGAGGGTCCGCAGCATTCTCTTGAAAAGTTAAAAGGAAAAGAAAAGGAGCACGTGTACGTGTTGCCCCGAGATCAGATAAAAACCATGAAAGATTCAAGCAAAATTAGACCTATGCAATGTGACAGTTATAGATCATTTAGGACAGAACGATGGGGATTCGTTGAAAGGGGCGGGTATCCCCCAACTCTTGGAAGAGATACTAATTGGCACACTACAATTATAGGCGCGATTAGTTTCTGAAATCCTGAGGCAGTCAGCAGACCTTGCATATCAAGCTATGATAAAGGTGCCTGAAATCGACGAAGCAGCCAAATAATTTATGACTATTAATCAGGGTCCCAATGAGAATTACATGCAATTTATTGACTGTCTTCAAGAGGCCATCAATAAGAAGGTTGAAAACTTAGAAGCACTAATGTTGAAATTAGCAGTAGAGAATGCTAATGTTTGCTATCAACATGTTATCTGCAAGTTTTACAGTACATATTACGTGCTTCTGTGTATTGCCTCTCTGAAAATCAAGCAGCTTGTCAAGAATGTGAGTTAATTGTTTTACTGGTTGTTGTTACAGTTGTTTCTTTGTGGTATTGATTGTATAAGTGCACCGTAAACCTTCTCCCCACTTTTCCCACTCGTGCTGCAAGCAACTCCGTGCTTCCCCCTCCTCCCTCCCTCTTCTCATGGTTTTTGCTTATGAGATGCGGTCAGAAATGACTGTTTTCAGTTGTGTTCCTAAGAAATCAGTATTGGGAGATATTTTAAAACATAGGAAAGCACTTGGAAATATGAGGAAAGAGGATCTCGTGAAATATTGAAATCAGCATTGGCTGCTGTATAAGTTAGTTGATTGGGAAAACTGGCCGGAGAATAGAACCTTTAAGTACCTTTAAGTATAAAACTTTGTTGCAGTTAATGTTGTTTTTGAAGTGAGAAGAGGAAAAAAGAAAAAAAAAAAAAAGAAAGAAAAAAAAAGAGTAAATGATAACACAGCAGTCATAGATGTTTTCCTTATTAATCTGTTTTCTTTGTAGGTATCTGTTTAAGCATATTACAGTTTTAATAAGTCTTTGCCTGTTACATGGTACAGTAAGTTCACAGACTGTTAAATCATGAGAATCCATGAACTCAAAATGTGCATTTTGTGATAATACAGAAGATCATGATTAATTTAGTTCTTTACTGCGTGAATGTGATGATAAAATTTTGTGTGTAATAGCTGTTACTTTTCTTTCTAGCATGATAACTTTATTCCAGCATCCAGACTTGTGCAACTCTGTCATAGGCTGTGTCTCATCTCGGTGTACTAAATTTGGCTCTTTTGTATGCACACCAAGTAAAGAATCCTGGTTTGGGGATAACAGTTGTAGCACGCCAGATGAGACATTAATAAAATCATTGCCCAGTCCAGCTTTCTGTGGCAGTGGGGCAGTAGGTGCCGATTGGGCTCCAGTGCGCACTGACCTATTTTGTTAGGGAGACTCGGTGGTACCTCTGCCTGGCTGAGCAGTAAGCGTTTCAAAGGTGCAATGCAAAAATCAAGATATTGTCTTGAATAAGTGTAACTGTGATCCATCTGAATATTTGAACTTGGTGTTTGGTTTCCATATCTGAGCTCAGTATTTTAATTTGCATATATATATTTTTGGTACCAAAAGAATTTTGTTTGGGGAGATAATTACAAAATGGAAACCGGTTCCACTACTAAAATACCACCTTGCTTCCCTTAAGATGCATGCTTACACATTAGAGTAACTTTGTGGTCTGAGTTATAGTGCTGTTTTGCAATTAATGTTGTTCTGCAGAACTTTGGAAAAAATGGGATGAAGTACGGTACTGTAAGTTAATTTGCTCTTACTGCTATCTAATAATTTTGAGACCAGAAAAGAATTTAAATTGTTAAACTCTGATTTGCATTGTAGGTATGGGAAAGAAAACTAAATGCTGTGATGGATGTAAACATGGGAGAGGTTGTACTTAAAAGTTGCTAGAAGATGAACTGATTTGGACCTAGGAAAATGAAAATAATGCATTGATGGTTAATATGCTGTTTATTGACATCTGTAAGAAATTGCAAAAGGTAGATGGGGCTAAGCAATGTAACTATTGCTGACCTAATTGGAACTGCATATAAAGTGTATTATGGCTGGAATGAAATGGAAAAACAAAAAAGCAAAATATCCCAGGCCTGTGCTGTACAGCTTGAACATAAATTTCAGGCCTGTGTCAAGCTGCATGGTAAACTCAGCTCATTGTAACCAGGGAGTCTGTCAGAGCCTGGCAGCTCCCACTTAGCACTGGCGATTATGCCTCCTGCGTGGCATTGGCTATGTCTAAACTGCAGCAAGAAGAGAAAGAAAAAGAAAAAAATGAAAAAAACTGGCTGACCGCTGCTAAAACCATGAAAGGGGGATTTATTCCCCCCCCCCCAAAGAATGTTGCTGCTGGAGAAGTGTAATAATGAATGAAGGAGTCTGAGGGTGAAATTTAATAGACTTATTCTGTGGTAACTAGTTGTAAGACGCTTCTTACTAAATTCACCATGCTAGTTTTTGATTGCAGGGCTACAATAAACCATGGCAGATGCTTTGTTAACCCCCTCTCCATCCCCCAGCCCCCCTTAGCGCCCCTTCCCTACAGGTGATAGGAAGGCAAAGAAGGACAAAAAGAGAGAGAGTTGGAAAAAATTAAAAATGTTTTACTAATGCTACTAATAAAATAGAGAAAATAATACAAAATATACAAAATCAATCTTGAATTCCCTGCAAAACTCAGAACTGGCATCCATGAGCCAGTATAGAGATAAAGTACTGGCCACTTTTCCCATTCAGCAATGTCCAAAGCCAGCTGGATGGCTTTCACTTGTGCAAATTGACTAGATTCACCTTGTCCTTCAGTGGCTTCTGTAACTTGTCGTGTGGGACTCCACACAGCAGCTTTCCGCCTTCCATGTTTTCCTACAAGACAGCAGGATCCATCTGAGAACACTGCATACTGCTTATCGGTCTCTGAAAGTGTATTATACGGTGGTGCTTCTTCAGCACGTTACTTCCTCCTCCTCTGGTGACAACCTGAAGTCTTTACTTTCTGGCCAGTCTGTAATCACTTCTAAGATCCCTGGGCGATTGGGATTTCCAATTCGAGCTCGTTGCGTGATCAATCCAATCCACTTACTCCACGTACCATCGGTTGCATGATGCGCAGAGGGAAACTTCCCTTTGAACATCCAGCTCAGCACTGGCAGTTGAGGTGATAGGAGGAGCTGTGCTTCAGTACCAATCACTTCTGAAGCAGCTCAGACCCCTTCATATGCTGCTAGTATCTCTTTTTCAGTTGGAATATAGTTGGCCTCAGATCCTCTGTATCCTTGACTCCAAAAACCTAAGGGTCGACCTCAGGTTTCTCCTGATGCTTTCTGCCAGAGACTCCAGGTAGGGTCATTATCTCCGGCTGCGGTGTAAAGCACATTTTTAACATCTAGTCCAGTGCAAACTGGCCCAAGGGCCACCGCATGAGTTATCTCACGCTTAATTTGTTCAAAGGCTTGTGGTTGTTCAGAGCCCCACTGTCACGAAATATTACACGGAGGCACCCCGAGGTTAATTTAAGGGACAACAGAGTCCACAACAACTTTTATTAAACCAGTGAGAAACAGGGTTCTAGCGCTCCACAAGTGACTTAAATACAGGTTCGGATATCAGTTGAGGAAATAATTTGAAGGGGCAGCAACTAATACAACAGGCGGTCCACAGTGTGCATGCACGTGGCTGCACCAAAACAATGCCGGAGCCAGCCTTGGGTCCCGGAGGAGCACACACTTGCCGAACACGGTGCAGGATTATTTTTTAAAAGAGATACGCGCACTCGTAGTGAGTACGGGAAGAGTACACTCGCGATTCCGCGAGGGTAAATTTATAATATACTCGCAATTGTGCGAGGGGCTCTCAGCGGCCACTCGCGCTTGTGCGAGGATTTAAAGTACACGTGCAAATGTGCACGGAAAATATAAGTGCAAATGTGCACGAAAAGTATAAATACACTCGCAATTGTGCGAGGGGCTCTCAGCGGCCACTCGCGCTTGTGCGAGGATTTAAAGTACCCGTGCACGGGAGGAAAATACACTCGCGGTTGTGCGAGGGGCTCTCGGCAGCCACTCGCGATTGTGCGAGGATTAATTTAAAGTACACGTGCAAATGTGCACGGAAAATATATGTGCAAATGTGCACGAAAAGTATAAATGTACTCGCAATCCTGCGAGAAGTTTTACTTACACACGTGGCGGCAAGGCAAGCGGAGTCTCCATCCCGGGGAGCCGGGGGGGGCCCGTGGCTCCCGGCGGCAGTGGCCAAGCTCGTGCTCCGAGGGACCCGCACAAGGGGCGGAGTCGCCGACGAGTGTCCCGTTTTTATAGGCTGATCAGATTATGACTTGGAGGCACTCTAGAAGCTTCTCTGCACCCCCACACTGTTTGTGGGATGCCTCTGAAGCCTCCAAAACATCCCCCACACTGGCCGCAGGCACCCAGCGGCTCAGTGGCGCCTCGGCACTCCCTTCTCCTAATGGGTCTGGGTGGTGTGCTCTGGGCCACACAAAAGAAGCTGTTAGCCTCAAGTAGCGGAGAAAGAGGAAGATGTGCCTACTCCAAACTGAAGGGGGGTTGCATTCCACTACACCCACTCAAATTGGTTCTTTTTCTGAGTCACTCTATAGAGAGGGCTCACAATCTGGCTGTAGTCAGGAATATGCATTCTCCAAAAACCTAAAACGCCCAAGGAAGTCTGTGTCTCTTTTTTATTAGTAGGTGGAGACATTGCTGTGATCTTGTCGATCACATCCGTTGGGATCTGATGACAGCCATCTTGCCATTTTATTCCTAAAAACTGGATCTCTTGTGCAGATCCCTTGACCTTGCTTTGTTTTATGGCAAAACCAGCATTCAAAAGAATCTGAATTGTTATCTCACCTTTCTCGAAGACTTCTTTCGCTGTGTTGCCCCATACGATGATGTCATCAATATATTGCAAGTATTCTGGAGCTTTACCTTGTTCCAGAGTGGTTTGGATCAGTCCATGGCAGATGGTAGGGCTGTGTTTCCACCCCTGGGGCAAGCGATTCCATGTGTACTGGATGCTTCTCCAGGTGAAAGCAAACTGTGGCCTGCACTCTGCTGCTACAGGAAGAGAGAAAAATGCATTAGCAATGTCAATTGTGTGTCGCGCTTGAGATGGACAACTGACATAGACCAAGTTCTGAGACGCAAGTAGATGCCGTTTATTGCCACAAGTGCATTTTTATATAGTCTTTACCAGCTCATGTGTCTTTTTACTATTGGTTACAGGCTGCAGTAGTAACATCTCGTTGGCTAGTTTTGCTATCAACAATGTTATTCTTCTACTCCCTTCTATCTCATGGATACATCCCTTCTTTCTCACAGGTACACCTTAGTATCTTTGGATACTCCTTTACTCCCATTTTTCTCATGGGTAGACCTTAATATCTTCAAGGCTAATCTTTGTTCCCATACCTTCTGTCAGGGAATCCACAGACCTGCCATAGTTTCCCACAATTCCCCTTTTTGTGTTTGTGCTAAAAAAATTGCCTTCATTGCCCGCTGCAGGGCCTTTTGCAGCAGAGAAATCATGTATGGCAACATTAGTAACACAACCACAACAATCATCAAAACAATCAGTCCCGTTTTCACTACTGATAACAACCACCCTGAAAGCCCCCAACCACTAAACAATTTATTTAACCAATCCCATCCATCATCAACTTGCAACTTTCATACTCCCTCTTTCAGTAATTGTATACTTTTATGATTTGATTCAGAATGATCTGACAAGTTCATACAGCACATACCATCAAAATCTTCACACCCATGTCCTTGAGCTAATAACAAAAAGTCTATTGCAGCTCTATTCTGCAGTGTAGCATGTCTTACAGAATCTACATCTAACAAAAGTCCACTTAAAGCCTTAGAAGTTCTGTTAGTTTGCTTAGCTAGCCAGCATCCTAATTTTTCTAAAGTATTTAAAGCTTTAGCGGTGCCAACACCAGATACAAGAGATCCTAAAACTCTTAACCCCGATCCCCAAAAATCTACATTATCATCACATTTTGACTCATATACATGGAAAAAGCATTTTTCCCGTCTTGCTCTTCTGTGATGTATTATCATAGATACATCAGGTGTTACAAGAGTTAATTGTCCCAAACTACACGGTCCTCCAACAGCATTAGAAAGAATTCCTGGCCAGGCTCTATCTCTACAGATCAAGAATACACCATACAGGAGTTTTCAGGGTCGCTGTCCCACATTATCCATGGCACCCCTTGGATTCTTCCGTGAGGCATTACACCATCGAGTTTCATTTCTATAGTCACCAGGGGTAGCATTAACATTTTGCAAGTTTTATCCATTCATGCTTTTGCATATTGTTGACACTTTTCACAAACCAGCTGGATACAAGCATCCATAGGCACAGATCCCAGCAATTCCAGTTCCTGTGGTTCAATATCTGCTTCTGGGAGGCAATTAATCCAAAGTGCCATGTTAGTAATATTACAGCTCATTGCAATGCCTTTGCACCGACCACTATTTTGAAACAGTCATGTGATGCTGCTGTAGTCATCAAGGGGGATGTCAACCAAGCATGTGTGGAATCTGTTTTCCGGAGATGCCATAGCTAGGCATATGGGATCCCGGTCAGTCATGTTGGCTAAAGTAATCCACATGTTAGTCTTTATCTGTGCAGGCATCCAAAATGCAGCAGCTGCAGCAATCATTGCTAGGAAGACAACACAGGTTTCACATTTCGTGCCGGCGACCATTGTGGCCCTTGATCTGTAGAGACACAAGCATAGCCTCTCCCCCAGGTTAATAATTCATGTGGATGCATCCATTGTCCCATGCGCAAATCCCATATGAACACTTTTACCCCTGGACCCACCCCCTCCTGAGCCACTAAAGAGGAAAAATTACGTAGAAAGGGTGGTGTATGGGCATCATCAGAAACTTGCAAAAAATTTAAAACATACGTGGCTTTGGCCAAGTGTACATCAGGTGGCTCACCCAACATTCCCCCTTTTTGTTTTTGGAGAAAACGTTTGAGTGTTCCGTAGGCACGCTCCCCAATGCCTTGCCCTGTAGGAGAATGGGAAATACCTGTAACATGAGATACCCCCCAAAGCTGTAGAAATGAAGCAACTTTCTGGGACACATTTGTTGAACCATTGTCCATTTTCACCTGCTGTGGAACATCCAAAAAAGGGAATGCACGCTGCCAATGGCATATTACATCTCGTGCAGATTCTCCAGTACAAGCAGTGGCAACAATAACAGAAGAGATGGTGTCTATAGTGACATGAACATACTTCAACTGCCCAAATTCAGGTATATGTGTAACATTGGTCTGCCAAATTTGCAAGGCTCGAAGGCCACGAGGATTGGTGCCGTAATAAGTAGGAATATGCTGACCCTGACAATCTGGGCATGCAGGAACAATGGTACGTGCCTGTAAGAGTCAGTCCGAAGATGGAGCACCATTTGCCTGAACATCGCCATCAGGAACTGAGAGAACTGAGGCCTTGACACATGGACAATGACTTGGAGAGAGGCCCAAGGAGAAGCATTGTGTTGCACTGGTTTCTCTGATACGGGGGGCCTCCTGCTTACAATGGCTGCTGTATGGACTTTGCCTGCTGCTTCAGCCAAACCAGCCCTTGCCTCCTGAAAGTGATCGTTGCGAGTGTCTCTTCGACCCAGGGACAATAGCTGCTGCCCAGAAGATGTGTTCTCACCTGCAGCTTCAGTCACACCTGTCCCCCACCTACTCCCCCAAACAATAGCCAACAAAAAGGAGCATGCCCAGAAGCTCGCCAAGGGTCCTGAGGTCACCCACTGGACCAGAGAAAGACTCCTGAAAGCTGGACGCGTAAGCGTTGGCAAAAGAAAGCGTGAATCTTTTGAGCCTGCGCAGTACAAGCCTGGGTTGCGAAATCAAGGTGGAGACTGGCCTCAAACAATGGGAGCAAGGGGGGGTGAAGAAGCATAAGAGATGATTCCCGAATGGACACTGTGGAGATCTTCCCACCAGAGGACCCCAAACCGTGACGGAGGACTGGCAGGACTCTACAGGACCGGAGACCAGAGGGACACCTCTGAAGCTCTACTGGTGGTAACAGAATCACACAGAATCACAGAATCGACTGGGTTGGAAAAGACCTCAGAGATCATTGAGTCCAACCCTTGGTCCAACTCTAGTCTGTTTATTAGATCATGGCACTAAGTGCCATGTCCAATCTCAGTTTAAAAACCTCCAGGGACGGTGAGTCCACCACCTCCCTGGGCAGGCCATTCCAATGCCTGACCACTCTCTCTGTAAAGAATTTCTTTCTAATATCCAGCCTAAATTTCCCCTGGCAGAGTTTAAGCCCATGCCCCCTTGTCCTATTGCTAACTGCCT
Source organism: Streptopelia turtur (assembly GCA_901699155.2). NCBI lineage: Eukaryota > Metazoa > Chordata > Aves > Columbiformes > Columbidae > Streptopelia > Streptopelia turtur. The sequence goes on from CABFKC020000022.1 coordinate 111,585, forward strand.
GGGAGAAGAGACCAATCCCCACCTGTCTATAACTTCCCTTCAGGTAGTTATAGAGAGTGATGAGGTCACCTCTAAGCCTCCTCTTCTCTAGACTAAACAACCCCAGCTCCCTCAGCCTCTCCCCATAGGTCTTATGCTCAAGTCCCTTCACCAGTCTTGTTGCTCTTCTATGGACCCGCTCCAGCACTTCAATGTCTTTCCTGAACTGAGGGGCCCAGAACTGAACACAATACTCCAGGTGAGGCCTCACCAATGCAGAGTACAGGGGAAGGATCACTTCCCTTGTCCTGCTGACCACGCTATTTTTGATACAGGACAGGATACCATTGGCCTTTTTGGCCACCTGGGCACACTGATGGCTCATGTTGAGCTTTCTGTCAATTAGTACCCCCAGGTCCCTTTCTGTCTGACTGCTCTCCAGCCACTCTGCGCCCAGCCTGTAGCGCTGCAGGGGGTTGTTGTGACCAAAGTGCAGCACCCGGCACTTGGCCTTATTGAACTTCATCCCATTGGAATCAGCCCATTTTTCCAGTCTGTCCAGATCCCTCTGCAGAGCCCTCCTGCCTTCCAGCAGGTCGACACTCCCTCCCAACTTGGTGTCATCAGCAAATTTGCTGATGATGGTCTCAATCCCCTCATCTAAATCATCAATAAAGATGTTAAACAGGACTGGACCCAACACTGACCCCTGGGGAACACCACTAGTGACTGGCCGCCAGCTAGATGCAGCCCCATTCACCAGCACTCTCTGGGCCCGGTCCTCCAGCCAGTTCTTAACCCAGCGTAGAGTACACTTGTCCAAGCCATGGGCTATCAGCTTTTGCAGGAGTATATTATGGGAGACAGTGTCAAAGGCTTTGCTGAAGTCCAGATAGACCACATCCACGGCTTTCCCCTCATCCACCAGGTGAGTTACCTGATCATAAAAGGAGATCAGGTTGGTCAGACAGGACCTGCCTCTCCTAAACCCGTGCTGGCTGGGTCTGATCCCTTGTCCATCCTGAAGGTGCTGTGTGATTCCATTCAGGATGATCTGCTCCATAACCCTGCCAGGCACTGAGGTCAGGCTGACAGGCCTGTAGTTGCCAGGGTCAGCTTTGCAGCCCTTTTTGTGGACTGGGGTAACATTGGCCAATTTCCAATCATATGGGACCTCCCCAGTGAGCCAGGACTGTTGGAAGATGATGGAGAGAGGCTTGGCAAGTTCTTCTGCTAGCTCCCTCATCACCCTAGGATGGATCCCATCTGGTCCCATAGACTTGTGAGGATCCAGATGGCTCAGTAAATCACCAACTATTTCCTCCTGGAATACAAGGGGCCTATTTGGGTTCCTATCTCTGTCAACCACCTCCAGAGATGAGTTGTCCTGAGGGCCACCTGTCTTACTGGTAAAAACTGAGGCAAAGTAGGTATTAAGTACCTCAGCTTTCTCCTCATCTTTGTTAACTATATTTCCCTCAAGGTCCAACAGAGAATGGAGGTTTTCCTTGCCCCTCCTTTTGTTGTTAACATATTTGAACGCATCCTCATTTCCCATCTTTACTTTTTCTTTACCTGTTTCTTTTCCCTTTTCCTTTTTTCTTACTCTCTCTCGCACATGCCGCTTGTCGAGGGTTTAGATTGCGGGGTGACAATAAAACCCTGGCAGATGTATTGTTAACCTCCTCTTCCCCCCCCACTTCCCCCTTTTGCCCCTCCCTCTCCCCCCTTCCCACTAAGGACAGGCGATCAGGAGGGAAAGAAGGACAGAGAGAAGAGAGTTGGAAAAATTAAAAATGTTTTACTAATGCTACTAATAAGAATAGAGAAAATAATACAAAATATACAAAACCAATCTTGAAAGTCTCAGCAACTGCAGAGCCGGCACCCAAAGTCCTGGATTAGACTCTGCAGCCAACCGGAGCTGGATTCAGTCTCTCACTAGGCCTCAGTTCGCAGGGACGACTAGCAAGGTCCTCTCCTAATGTTGGCCATAAGCAGAAGGGAAAAGGCAAAAGGGAAAAGGCAAAAGGGAAAGGGCAAAAGGGAAAGGGACGAGATCCTCGTGATCTCACACTTTTATATGAAGTATTCATGTGAATGGAATGTTATACACAGTTGGTCAGTTTCTTGGTCACTGGTTTCTCGTTGCCCCTCTTGCGAGATGTCCATCCATGCTTATCAATAAGTTTGCATTCCATTGCTAGGTTTACCAAAACATGTGTCTGGTTCTTCAGGAAAATGCAGCTAATATGAAGGCTTTATCTGATAGGCAAAATCACTAAAAGAGAAACTTGTTTTTAACAAAACCAGGACACCGCTTTACGGGCAAATTAATAAAGTAACACTGTTTGATTGAATCATAACCCTTTGCCTTTTTGGTTGCCTTAATTTTGCGCTCTGAGATCAAGGTAAATGAACCATCATGAGTCCATCACCGAGTGGACCGTGACAGTGCCTCAGAATTTGAGATGCCAAATTGTCACCTCAAAGCATGGTAGCCTTGGTGATAGAAATTATGAAAGGCTATCGCCTGTTGTTTAACATCAGGAACAGGTCTCAAAGCCACCACTGAAACGAGAGAATCTGCTTTTGCATTCCCTTCTACTATGAAGCCTGGCAATGTAGTATGACTTCTAACATGCATGACATAATATTAATGATGACGCTTCTGAATTTCTAGCCATAACAGTTTTAAAATACCAAATAGCTTTTCATTAGACACGTGTCCCGATACAGCTTTATCCAACTGTTGTACAAGCCCAGCCACATGAGCAGAGTCTGTCACAATATTCACAGGGCCAGGAAAGGCCTGAAACGCCATGGTCATTGCTCTAAGTTCGACCACTTGTGGTGATCCTTCCTGATATTCTATCCGATGCTGCCATTGTGGCCCATCCTTCCAAACAATGGCTGCCTTGCCTGTCCTTCCTGATCCATCTGTAAACACCTTAGGTCCATTTACTGGGCTCAATTGATTCAATTGCTTCCGACCGAATTTCACCTGACTGCCTAATTTAATCACTGGATGTGAGGGCAAACGGTAACTGATTTGACCCGTACAATTCATTTTAGCTGCTTGTAGTGCAGAACTATTACCCATGCACTTTTCAAAATAATGACTTTGCACAGGAAGCATGATCATTTCTGGGTCTCTTGCCATTAATTCCATGCAACGTGATCTAATTTTTATAATCACCTGAGCCACCAGTTCAAAAAGGCCTGGGGCTGTCTTTTTTGATTTGGCTGGCAAAAAGATCCACTCTAAAATATGTAAAGGATCTCTCCACTTCTCATGCCATTGTGCGATCATGGCAAAAGGTATGCATTGATCAATCAAAACAATTTCTTGTACAGACACTGTCAAATCAATTCTCCATACGTTTGCTACTGATTGCTTGTTCGATTTCCGCAATTACCTTTTGTGCTTCTGCCATCAAAGTGCATGGGACAGAAATGTCAGTGTCTCCTCACAATAGGTGGAACAATGGTTGCAACTGAGAAGAGGGGATTCCTACATATGGCCTCACCCAGCTGATCATTCCCGCCAATTTTTGCACATCATTCAGTGTTATTATTTTTACTTGCAACTTTATGGGTTGTGGTGTCACCGTGTGATCTAAAACTTTCATGCCCACATAAAGCCATGGCTGTTGTCATTGCACCTTCTCAGGTGCAACAACTAGCCCATACTGATTTAATGACTCATGTGCCTTATTTTCCATCTCACCTAATTCTTGTGGCGTTGCTGCGGACAACAAGATGTCATCCATATAATGATAGCAATACCCTGATGGAAACAAAGCACGTACTGGACTCAGAGCTTTTGCCACATACCACTGACATATGGTAGATGAATTTTTCATCCCTTGTGGCAACACTTTCCAATGATACCTTTTTGCTGGCTCTCCATTATTCACAGATAGAACAGTAAAGGCAAATATCTCCATATCTCCCACATCTCCCCCTTTTTTGTTTTTGAACATCTGGTTCACAGTGAGCACAGCAAGGACCCTGGCTTTATTCTTCTTTGCATTCTGTATCATTCTCCAGATGATTCAGAAGACTACAAGAAAAAACATTACACAAGCACATCCAATTCCCACAAAAACTTGTATATGCAGATTGAGGCCTGAAAACCAAGTTTTTGGGTCTAATCAATTTAAGCTATTAGATAATGTTAGTTATTAAGTCTTGCGGTGTTAATTCTTACAAATAATGCAGTTATTTTTGCAGGGCACTGGCTAAATCCTAAATCAGGCCTTGCACATTAGCTGAGATGGTTCTTTGGAGGTGTTAGCACTGACATATGGTAGATGAATTTTTTATCCCTTCTGGCAACACTTTCCAATGATACCTTTTTGCTGGCTCTCCATTATTCACAGATAGAACAGTAAAGGTAAATTTCTCCATGTCTTGTTCTGCTAAAGGAATAGTAAAGAAACAATCTTTCAAATCTATTACAACAATTTCCCATTGCATTGGAATCATTGTCGGAGAAGGTAAACCTGGTTGCAGAGCTCCCATAGTTGCCATAACCTCATTAACTTTTCTTAAGTCGTGTAATAACTCCATTTTCCAGATTTCTTTTTGATAACAAACACAGGAGTATTCCAAGGGCTATGTGAGATCTCTATGTGTCCCGCAGCTAACTGTTCCATCACAAGAGACTGCAGGGCTGCAAGTTTTTCCTGAGGAAGGGGCCACTGATTGACCCATACTGGTCTTTCAGTTAACCATCTTAGTGCTAAAGTGGGCCGACAAATGCCCTGCATCACAGTGACCACTGCTAAAAGTCTGTAGTTATTCATACTCCCCACTGCCCTAAGCAATCCCTCCCCAACAAGTTCAGTGGGGCCGGAGTCACATAAGGTCTCACCATAGCCCTTTGATTCTCAGGATTAGCAATCACTGTCGGCCTGGCTGACATCAAACTGTTTGCAACTCCGTCTAATCCCACCACCCTCAAAGTATTTGAAACCAAGGGCCATGAAGGAGGCCATTCTTGTTGTGAAATTATGGTAACATCTACTCCTGTACTGAGCAGTCCAGCAAGTTTCACCTGGCTGGGGACAGCATCCATTATGAGTGTACAAACCATTTGTGGTCGTTTTTCTGACACTGTTTGAAACCAAAAAACAAGTGGCTTTCCAGTTGAACCAAATCCACTGTCCCCATGAACAACTTGCTCAGTCCTGGGAACTCAAAAAACTCAAAAAAGGCACAAGTTGAGCTAAACATGCACAAAATTGTCCTGTATAGTCAGTATCAATAATTCCTATGTGTACCATTAATCCTTGCAGGGTACTACTTGATCGTCCTGTTAACAAAGCACTCAGTCCCCTGCCAATTGGTCCCCAAGCATCCAGGGGCACTTTATGCACTTCCTGAGTCATTATAGTCACTGTGTGGGCGGTGGATACATCCATCCCAGCTGATCCGCTGTTTTTTCCTGATAGCCTGTCACAGAGTGCTACCTGTGCACTGACCCTAGAAATGGGCTGCCAGGGTTGCAAGGCATTGCTGATTGAGGCATTTGTGTCTGCACATGCCCCTTCACACTCTTCTTGTCGTTTCCTTGCTGAAGTGGCTGTCCATTAAAGTGAAGTTTAGAACAACACCACTTAGCAAAGTGTCCATGTTTTCCACATCTGAAACAAATTAGTGAGTCTGTACCCCAAACATTGCTGGTTCTGCTTACACCTTTTAAAACCTGTCTTTATGTGGACAGGTGTGTGGCGACTAGAAATTATGCACACCGGGACGCAGACAGAGATGCACAGGCACAGAGTTCTTGTTAGCAGCGAGAGCAGAGCCAGGCAGACCTGAGCTCTTTTTTATTAACAGTTCTCGATTTATATGTTTACAGATACAGGGCTAGACCAAGAGGTTAGACAGTTTTTTCAAAAAATGTTATTCTAAACACACCACACTCCTGTTGTGACTGTTTTCAGTCATGTTCCCATGCATATCTTGTGGGCGGCGTTCCAACTCACTCATTCACATGCCCAGGCCCAACATTCACACATCATACATATGGGGGCAGTTTTCCGGCCTGAGATATCATTCTCACTGGCCTGGGCTATCACTCCTTACACTCATAAAAAACATACTTCTGTATAATCTGTCCAAGGCCCTTTAGCTGAAACTGCTGTTCCCACACAGGTGAGTTTTACATGACCATTCTGACCACATCCGTAGCACTTATGATCCTGCACTCTTGCTACTGCCATAGCAGTAGCGAGTGCAGTCATTTTGTGCTCCACTGAACCAACCTTGGCACAAGCAGTAATCATTGCTTCTAAAGTTGGATCCCTTAGCAAAGTTTCAATCACTTTCTGATAATCTACATTAGCATTATCACGAGGTAGCTGTTTCACCAACATTTCCCGAAGGTGCGTATCAAACACTTGAGGTTCGACGGCAGTTTGTAATTTTTCAACAAAGGAGAGAAACGGCTCTCTAGGAACCTGTTTGATGGTGGTATATCTTTGTTTCAATTCCACCAACTCCGCTGTTCTAATTATAGCCTCAAGCCCTATGGCTTTCACTTGTTCAAGCATTAGAGTGGGCCATTGTGCTTGATGTTGCGGATTACTAAACTGCCCCAAGCCCAGCAACACATCCACACCATTACCAGAACGGGGATCAGTCTCTGGGTACTACAGATTCACTACTGCTTGTGCCTCAGCTCTTTGCTGCCAAATATTTCAAAACATCACATATTGTACAGGTTGAAAAATAATCTGAGCCAAATGAGCAATATCATAGGGAGTCACAGCTTCCATGGATAACAAACGTATCAGATGCATAACCGCAGGGGAATTAGGGCCATATTGGGCAGTGGCAATGTATGGGAATTGCGGAAGATTGGGCAAGTGACCCGCAAGTGACCCGCAAGTGACTGTGCTCAAGTGACCCACAGCTGGGGTATAAAGAAAGCACATACATCACACTAATTGTTTTACTGACCTTGTGTGCTTGACAAGTAGAACCTCTGTGTGAGATAACATAGGCCTGAGAGAAACCCTACAGTACCTTATTATGTCTGAGATTCCTGCTTTGTTTTGAGAAAGAGCAGAGCACAGCAAGAAGCTGCATCTGCTCTAAGCCTTTAAACATAGGCGAGTGTAGCCGGCCTAACGATCTTCCAGCAGGGCTAAACTTATCAGCGCCTGCGTCCCCGCTTACGCCGCCTCTGCCTAGGAGCTTAGGTGCGGCTACGGAGATCCCCCAGTAGAGAGGTAACTAAAATAAAACTTGCTCTTTGCAATTGCATTTGTGGCCTCTGGCTCTTCTTGTGACGTGCCTGTGCTTGTGCACACAGGCTTTTTGCAAATCTTGAATTACTTTCCAGGAATAGGGAGCATGCTCATGGGGCTCCCCCACTCCAGAATCATGATATATTACAGGAAATGCCGCAGGCCTAGTAGATTCAACAATTAACGGATCAGCAACAGTGGAAGGAACCGATATATATTCCGATAGATCCCAGTCCCCTATTTCCGTAGCTTTAGCTTTCACTTTTTTTTCCAAAAACGCACAGGGTCCTGTGGTCTAACCGTAACTGAAACTGGAGGTAAATCCCAGGTTCTAGGAAAGTTCGGTTTACACCTTGGATCTCCACGCCCACCCTCAGGAATTTTCTCTGCCACAGGGTGGGGAGGGGGGTGGGTCTGAGGGATTCGGATTCTTAGGAATTACGTTCTTGGACTCGCTCTGGGTCACCATAGGATAATCCTCATAATCTGAATCCTTAGGCAAGGGAGGATATGAAAATAAATGCTCGCTTCTTTCTCCTGTGATTGATAGTGGCGGGGCAGAAGGCTGAATGCACTGCTCTGACTGGTGCTTAGGAAGCCCCTCCCGAGACCATATATAACTCAACGCTGCTTTTTCATGTGAGTTTTTCATAGTTTTTACCTGATCTTGGGGCAACACAAATACATGGCAGATAAAACTAACACCAGAGGCAATGTAGGCCCACTGATGAATGAGGTGGATGCCCTGGTGACAGAAGATACAGAGAAGGCAGAGTCACTGAATGACGCCTTTGTCTCTGTCTACTCTACCAGAGGCTGTCCTGAGGAGCCTTTTACCCCTGAGACCCCAGAGGAAGTCAGGACAATGGAGGGGTCTGCCTCGGTTGATGAGGACTGGGTTAGGGAGCAATTAAGCAATCTGGACATCCATAAATCCATGGGTCCAGATGGAATGCACCCACAGGTGCTGAGGGAGCTGGCTGAGGTCATTGCTGGACCACTCTCCATCATTTTTGCCAAGTCCTGGGAAATGGGAGAAGTGCCTGAGGATTGGAGGAAAGCAAATGTCACTCCAGTCTTCAAAAAGGGCAAAAAGGTGGACCCGGGTAACTATAGACCGGTCAGCCTCACCTCCATCCCTGGGAAAGTGATGGAACAACTTATCCTTGGTGCCATCTCAAGGCATATCAAGAAGAAGAGGGTCATTAGGGGCAGTCAACATGGCTTCACCAAGGGGAAGTCATGCTTGACCAACCTCATAGCCTTTTATGAGGACATAACGAGGTGGATAGATGATGGCAGAGTGGTGTATGTGGTCTACTTTGACTTCAGCAAAGCATTTGACACGCTCTCCCACAGCATACTTACAGGTAAACTGACGAAGTGTGGTTTGGATGATCGGGTAGTGAGGTGGACTGCGAATTGGCTGAAGGGAAGAAGCCAGAGAGTCGTGGTCAATGGGGTGGAGTCTAGTTAGAGGCCTGTATCTAGTGGAGTGCCTCAAGGGTCAGTACTAGGGCCAGTATTATTCAATATATTCATCAACAATTTGGATGAGGGAACAGAGTGTAGTATCAGCAGGTTTGCTGATGACACCAAGCTGGGAGGAATGGCTGACATGCCAGAAGGCTGTGCTGCCATCCAGTGAGACCTGGACAGGCTGGAGAGTTGGGGAAAGGGACCTGGGGGTCCTGGTGGATAGCAGGATGACCATGAGCCAGCACTGTGCCCTTGTGGCCAAGAAGGCCAATGATGGTATCCTGGGGTGTATTAGAAGGGGGGTGGTTAGTAGGTGCAGAGTGGTTCTCCTTCCCCTCTACTCTGCCCTGGTGAGACCACACCTGGAATATTGTGTCCAGTTCTGGGCCCCTCAGTTCAAGAACGATAGGGAACTGCTGGAGAGAGTCCAGCGCAGGGCAACAAAGATGATTAAGGGAGTGGAGCATCCTTATGAGGAAAGGCTGAGGGAGCTGGGTCTCTTTATCTTAGAGAAGAAGAGACTGAGGGCTGACCTCATTAATGTTCACAAATATATAAAGGGTGAGTGTCATGAGGATGGAGACAAGCTCTTCTCAGTGACAACCAACAGTAAGACAGGGGGTAATGGGTTCAAACTGGAACACAAGAGGTTCCACTTAAATTTGAGAACAAACTTCTTCTCAGTGAGGGTAACAGAACACTGGAACAGGCTGCCCAGGGAGGTTGTGGAGTCTCCTTCTCTGGAGACATTCAAAACCCGCCTGGGCACATTCCTATGTAGCTTCATCTAGGTGTTCCTGCTCCGGCAGGGGGATTGGACTAGATGATCTTTTGAGGTCCCTTCCAATCCCTTCCATTCTGTGATTCTGTGAACACATACGCATGCTCCTTTTCTATTCCTTTTAGCTTTTCAGGACAGTGCTGCGAATCCCTATCCTTATCCAAATCATCAGATAACACAGACTTAAGCGGTGTTCATGAATCATTAGCAACAGGGGGGTTTGGAGTAGTACATAATCTTGCCTTTTCCTCTAAATCTAGCCCAGGAGATCCAGGAAGACCATCCCCCTCCACTGCCTCTGCCTGATCCCGTTGCTCTTTTAACCCTTTCAAAGTCTCTAGCAACAAGTGCCATGTTGTTAACAGTTCAGTTGCTTTTTTGGACCCTTGGGTAGTGCTATCAAACAGTTTATTTCCCAAGTCCATCCACTGCGACACACTAAACGCTGCCACCGTATTAGCCTCCAAACTTTGCGTCTTGCCCCATAGTAACATCTTTTGTAAAGTCAGTTCCAGAAGGCTAACACCCTGCTTCTTCAGAAGCAACTTCTATGTAGAAAAAATAATACCGTCTTCTTTAGAGAGGTTCTCTCCCATGTTCCCGGTAGCTTCCCTTCCACTCCTGATTTTGGTGTCTTTTCAAGGATCCAGATCTTTGGCAGCCCACCCCCCCGCCGCTGCTCTATCAGCTGCACTGGACTCCGTCTCCCCAGCTCATTATCGGCTGTCACAGCTTCGCCGCTGTCTCTTCTTCATGCGGGATCCTTCTTCATGGAGGATCACATCAAGGTCACCAGATGTCACGATTGAGACGGACAAACAACATAGACCAAGTTCTTCTGAGATGCAAGTAGATGCCATTTATTGCCACAAGTGCATTTTTATATAGTTTTTACCAACTCGTGTCTTTTTACTATTGGTTACAGGCTGCAGTAGTAACATCTCATTGGCTAGTTTTGCTATCATCAATGTTGTTCTTCTACTCCCTTCTTTCTCACGGGTACACCTTAATATCTTCAGATACTCCTTTACTCCCATCTTTCTCATGGGTAGACCTTAATATCTTAAAGGCTAAACTTGGTTCTCATACCCTCCGTCAGGAAATCCATGGACCCGCCGTAGTTTCCCACAATTTTGGCATACTACTTGGCTGCCTTTGACTCCAGTTCAAATTGCAGTTCTAGCATGTCAGGCACAGCAGCACTCAGTGGTGGCATAACTTCATTCAGGCCACGATAGTCTACAGTTAGTCTCCACTCGTCACTAGACTTACGCACTGGCCAAATTGGGTTGTTAAAAGGTGAGCGAGTCTTACTGATCACACCCTGGCTTTCCAGTTGATTAATCAACTTCTGGATAGGAATCAGAGAGTCTCGATTGGTGTGATATTGCTAGCAATGCACCATCGTGGTAGCAATTGGCACCTGCTGATCGTCAACCATCAGCAGTCCTACAACAGAAGGGTCGTCTGAGAGACCAGGCAAATCAGACAGCTGTTCAATATTCTCAGTGTCCACAGCTGCTATGCCAAATGCCCACCTATACCCTTTTGGGTCCTTAAAATAGCCTCTCCTGTGGTAGTCTATGCCAAGAATGCACGGAGAATCTGGGCCAGTCACAATGGGATGCTTTTGTCAGTGTTTCCAGTTAGGCTCATTTCAGCCTCTACAACAGTCAGTTCCTGGGATCCCCCAGTCACTCCAACAATATTGATGGATTGCGTTCCTTTGTAGTTTGAGGCAATTATCGTGCACTGAGCACCAGTGTCCACCAAAGCTTTGTACTCCTGGGGATGTGTTGTACCAGGCCATCATATCTGCACAGTCCGATAAACTCTATTGTCCCTTTCCTCTGCCTTGCTGGAGGCAGGGCCCCTCTAATTTGTGTTTTGCTCAGTCTGTGGGTATGAATTAGAGGTTCCTTCAAGAGCATCAGAATTTCTTCTGCCTCTTCTGTAAACTGGAGCAGTCATTTTCCTAGGAGTTTTTCCTTTTAACTCATGTACTTGTTCCTGAAGTTCTGAGGTAAGTCTTCCATGCCACCGCCTCATGTTTTCTCCCTGGTCACATAGGAAGAAACACAGTGTGCCTCTTTTTGCGGACTGCCTCTGTCTTCTCTCTTGAGATTGGAAATGCCTTCTCTTGATAGCTGAAGCATAGGTTTGTACAGGTCGTGAATGGAACTTGTCTTCTCTGAGTTCTTTGATTTCTTGCAACAGCTTTTCAAACCAGTCGTCAGATTTTTCACACAGTTTCTCCACAGTCGAGATACTAGCCCATAGAGAACCAGCAAGGCTGTCCTCAAAGTCCTGAAGCTGCTCAATCACATCAGAAATGCTTTGTCTGCCTCCAGCTGACCAGACCATTGCTGCCAATAACTTAGCATATGCATGCGGTGTACTTTGTACAAACCTGCGCCACAAAGGTCATGTACAATTGATTCTGTCTGGGTCTGTCCCCTCTTGGCTGTTTGGCTCAAAATAGATGATCTCCCGCACAGCTAATTCTCTCAGAAAATGGATACGTCTCTCCATAGTATTCCATTTCCCTGGATTACATATAACATGTTCCTTGAAGGGAAACCTTGCCTTCATAGCTGTCAGGAGTCGGGTTCAGAGGGTGGTGGAGTTGTTCTCTCTTGAAATTGCCCTATCAAGGGTGGCATCCCTTGACAAAGCTCCCAGCTGCTTGGCTTCCCCACCTTCTAGTTCCAGACTATCAGCTCCGTTATCCCAGCATCGGAGCGACCAGGTTACAACATTCTCACCTTTACAACGACTTAAGTCTTCTCGCATATCTCTCAGCTCACTTGGAGAAAAGGATTGGGTAGTCACTTCCTCTCCTCCTCGTGTTGATGACGCTGCTCCTTGGGTTGATGTTGGCCCTTTGCCATCATCTGCAGCACAAGTAGTCTTTTTTGTGACTTTCTTACAACCGGCAACTGATGCTGATATGGGGCTCACGATCTCTTGATTTGTTTCCAGACTCTGAATGACTGTCACTAGCATTGGCATAATCACAGTGGTTGTTATGGTTACAGCAGCAGCAGTGCCCAGTGTGTGTGGGGAGTAGCTGCCTTGTTATTCTTTAAGGCTGAAGAAATAACAGTATCTATGGTTGAGGAGGCAGCGACCTTGGCAGCCTGGTTCTGCGTAGGAGCTGGAGCTTGAGAAGCCACAGTGTCTGCGGCCAGGGGGTCAGCAGCAGTGGCGGGGGCTGTAGCCGTAGCCTTGGCTGCCTTGCTCCGTCTAGAGCGGCTAGCTGTGCCTTTTGCCGACACTTCAGCAGATGCAACGCAAGTCTCAGGACTCAAAAGAGACGCAAACCTCCTATTTAACCTCATTTCTCTTATCGCTAACACAAACTGACACACATTCAGCAATGCAGATAACACCAACAAGGTTCTATCAAAGCTCCAAGGATATTCAAAGCTCTCAGAAACATTTGTAATCTATACTAGTGAAAAAGCGAAAGTATCATTAGTCAGCCTTTCTAAAGATTCGTTTGTCCAATTAGCAAACACGTAGCTGTATTTCTCTTTAATTTCTACTGGAGGTTTCTCTAAGAACAACAGTAACAAGTACAAATTCATTATTGTCTGCAGTATAATGAAATAAAACAGTGCCAAACCACACAGTAAGATCATCACCATTGTCCAGTTTCCAGATGTAATAAAATGCACAAATCTATTATTAAAGTATGCCCAGCATAAATAAGGCACAGCAGAACACACTGTAGCTAATAGCTGACACAACTTATGCCACAGCATTTTTAAACCAATGTAATTCAATCTGCTTTAATACTACTAGATAATGTCTGAAGCACACAAACCCGTGAGTATCACAACCCTATGAGTTGGCATAGTGCCAAGAAAAGTGAAAGGTATGTCAGAGTAGTAGGAAAACCAAAAATCTCCAAAATTTACCCCTTTTTAGTGCCAAATTTTAACAGGTTTTGAGCCCCATGTTGAGCGCCAATCAATCTGTCAAGGTTTGTCAGGGTGCCCTGGTGACAGAAGATACAGAGAAGGCAGAATTACTGAATGCTTTCTTTGCCTCTGTCTACTCTACCGGAGGCTGTCCTGAGGAGCCCTGTACCCCTGAGACCCCAAAGGAAGTCAGGAAAATGGAGGAGTTTGCCTCGGTTGATGAGGACTGGGTTAGGGAGCAATTAGGCAGTCTGGACATCCATAAATCCATGGGTCCGGATGGGATGCACCCGCAGGTGCTGAGGGAGCTGGCTGAGGTCATTGCTGGACCACTCTCCATCATTTTTGCCAAGTCCTGGGAAATGAGAGAGGTGCCTGAGGACTGGAGGAAAGCAAATGTCACTCCAGTCTTCAAAAAAGGCAAGAAGGAGGATCCAGGTAATTACAGACCTGTCAGCCTCACCTCCATCCCTGGGAAAGTGATGGAACGACTGATCCTTGGTGCCATCTCAAGGCATATCAAGAAGAAGAGGGTCATTAGGGGCAGTCAACATGGCTTCACCAAGAGGAAGTCATGCTTGACCAACCTCATTGACTTTTATAAGGACATAACAAGGTGGATGGATGATGGCAGAGCGGTGGATGTGGTCTACTTTGACTTAAGTAAGGCATTTGACACAGTCTCCCACAGCATCCTCACAGGTAAACTGACGAAGTGTGGTTTGGATGATCGGGTAGTGAGGTGGACTGTGAATTGGCTGAAGGGAAGAAGCCAGAGAGTCGTGGTCAATGGGGTGGAGTCTAGTTGAAGGCCTGTATCTAGTGGAGTGCTTCAAGGGTCAGTACTGGGGCCAGTATTATTCAATATATTCATCAATGATTTGGATGAGGGAACAGAGTGTACTGTCAGCAAGTTTGCTGATGACACCAAGCTGGGAGGAGTGGCTGACATACCAGAAGGCTGTGCTGCCATCCAGCGAGACCTGGACAGGCTGGAGAGTTGGGCGGGGAAAAATTTAATGAAATATAACAAGGGAAAATGTAGAGCCTTTCATCTGGGTAGGAACAACCCCAGCTTCCATTATAAATTGGGGAATGACCAATTAGAGAGCAGCATCGGGGAAAGGGACCTGTGGGTCCTGGTGGACAACAGGATGACCGTGAGCCAGCACTGTGCCCTTGTGGCCAGGAAGGCCAATGGCATCCTGGGGTGTATTAGAAAGGGGTGTGGTTAGTAGATCGAGAGAGTTTCTCCTTCCCCTCTACTCTGCCCTGGTGAGACCACACCTGGAATATTGTGTCCAGTTCTGGGCCCCTCAGTTCAAGAAGGACAGGGAACTGCTGGAGAGAGTCCAGCGCAGGGCAACAAAGATGATTAAGGGAGTGGAGCATCTCCCTTATGAGGAAAGGCTGAGGGAGCTGGGTCTCTTTAGCTTGGAGGAGACTGAGGGGCGACCTTATTAATGTTTACAAATATGTAAAGGGTGAGTGTCACAAGGATGGAGCCAGGCTCTTCTCGGTGACAACCAACAGTAAGACAAGGGGTAATGGGTTCAAACTGGAACAAAAGAGGTTCCACTTAAATTTGAGAAGAAACTGCTTCTCAGTAAGGGTAACAACACTGGAAAAGGCTACCCAGGGGGGTTGTGGAGTCTCCTTCTCTGGAGACATTCAAAACCTGCCTGGACACATTCCTGTGTAGCCTCATCTAGGTGTTCTTGCTCCGGCAGGGGGATTGGACTAGATGATCTTTTGAGGTCCCTTCCAATCCTTAACATTCTGTGATTTTGTGATTCTGTGATTGCAGGGCAACAATAAACCATGGCAGATGCTTTGTTAACCCCCTCTTCCCCCCTCAGCCCCCCTTAGTTCCCCCTCCTCACTAAGTACAGGTGACAGGAAGGCAAAGAAGGATAAAAAGGGAGAGAGTTGGAAAAAAAAAGTGTTTTACTAATGCTACTCATAAAGTAGAGAAAATAATACAAAATATACAAAACCTCTCTTCAATTCCCTGGCAAAACTCAGAACTGGCTGCTCCAGCAGCAGCAGAGCAGACACCCGGAAGTCCTGGGCTGGATTCTACAGCAAACTGGAACTGGATTCAGTCTGTTGCTAGGCCTCAGTTTGCAGGGACGACTCACAGTGTCCTTCCCAGATGCCGGCCATAGTCGAAGAAGAAAAAAAAATGGGACGAGATCCTCGTGATCTCCCACTTTTATATGAAGTATCACGGGAATGGGATGGAATACTTAGTTGGTCAGTTTTAACCACCTGTTCAGTTCGCTCGTCCTTGCCCCTCTCACGGGACATGCATCCTTATCAGCGACCTTGCATTTCATTGCTATGTCTACCAAAACATGTATACAACTTCAGAAAAGTGCAGTTATAAGAAGATGTTAGCTGAAAGGAAAATTCACTAAAGGAGAAACTTGTCTTGTTCTTAACAAAACCAGGACAAGCAGATAGGCAGAAACTGAAAGCTGTGACACTGGAAACATGCAGAGATGGAAAAAAAGAAGCTTGATGGTATAGCAGAAAGGTACAGGCAGCCAAGTTGGGAGTATAGTGCCTATGAGCAGAGACACAGGAGTTCAGATTGTATACAGTAGTATTTCTAAAATATCCTTATAGTCACTGGGCAAAATAGCATGTTTTTTCCACTCTCAGAACTGACTCAACCATTTCTGCTAAAATTTCTCTCAGTTTAGCCTGAGGTGGGAATCTAGCATGATGCCTCAGTGATTCAAGTATGATTCAAAATGATCTTGGTAAATCAGATATATGGTTTAAAAAAACCCCAAATTACATTCAGTAGGAACAGGTACAAGGTATTACACTTGAGAAAGAGCAATCAACTGTGGAAATTAAGTATGGGCAAGAACTGGTTAGGTAGCAGTTCTTTAGGAAAGGATTTATGGGTTTTAGTGGATCACAGGATGAGTCAGCGAGTGTCAATCTCATGTGACTGTGAAAAGACAGATATTGGACAGGGAAATATAAAAAGGATCGTAACTTGAAAGGCACATGAAGTAATTCTCCTCTGGTCAGCACTGGTAAATCTGTGCAGGTTTACTCCGTATAGGTTTAGGAATCACACTTTAATGAAGATGTCAATCACACATTGTAAGTCCAGACAAGCAGCAAGAATGATCATCAGGAGAGAAAAAATGTTTGGTGAGGAAAGGTTGAAAGAAATCAGGCTATTTTCCAAAGAATCATAGAATGTCCCGAGTTGGAATGGACCCACAAGGATCATTTAGTCCAACTCCTGTCCCTGCATACGACAACCCCACAGTTCACATCATGCGTCTGAGGGTGTTGTCCAGTCTCTTTTTTAATACTGTCAGGCTTAGAACCATGACTGCCTCCTGTGGTGGTTTCACTGAAAATGGGTTAATTTTCTTCATGCAATTAGAAACATTTCTTTTTCATAGCTAGCATGCTCATTATTTGGATTTAGTTTGAGGACAAGCAGATCACACCCCAGCACAGAGCTAATGTTTTTAATTGCTCTGGTCTGAGAGCCAAGGACATTCTGAGTGCTCTGCCTACAGGCGTAAGACAGCGAGGCAGAGATAGGGCAGAGCTTGACTGACATCCAGACTGATCAATAAGAGTATTCCATCCCAATGGCATCGTGCTTCAGATTTAAGGAGAGTTGCTCTTCCGGGTTGCTCCCCTTTTCTCTTATTCTTCTGCTATCAGTTGCTCTTTCTGGGGTGCAGCCAGGGGAGGTCTGTGCGGGACGTTTAGTTTGGCTTTTTACCACTTTCCAGAGGTTTCTGGGCTTGTCTGCCTTTTTTCTCTCTTTTCTCTCTTCAGAATTGGCTGTTTGGACCAGGTGTGGCTTGGTGGGACTGCCTGCTCAGTTGTGGACAGAGTTTGTGAGGAATTGCCTTGAGTATCTTTTATTTCTATTTTATATATATATTTACTAGTACTGTATTAGTATTCTTTTATTTTATTAAACTGTGTTTATCTCAATCCAATTTTCTCACTTCCCTTTTGATTCTCTCCCCTGTTAGGAGGGGTGGGGGAGGAGGTGAGTGAGCGGTTATCATGGTTGTATTGCTGGCTCGAGTTAAACCATGACACTTCCCTAGAGAGCCTATTCCAGCGCTCTAGCACCCTCGGGTTGAAGAACCTTTTCCTTATGTCTAGCCTAAACCTCCCATGGCACATCTTCCTGCCATCCCCTCGGGTTCTGTCATTGGTCACTAAAGAGAAGAGTTCGGTGCCTACTCTTCCTCCTTCCCTTGTGAGGAAGTTGTAGACTACGATGAGGTCTCCTCCAGGCTGAACAAACACAGTGACTTTAGCCACTCCTCATAAGGCTTCCTCTCCAAACCCTTCACCAACTTTATAGCCCTCTTCTGGACACTCTCCAGTAGCTTAATATCTTTTCTATACTGTGGCACCCTGAACTGCACACAGTACTCCAGGTGAGACCACATCAGTGCAGAGTAGAGCAGGACAATCACCTCCCTCGCCCAGCTGGCAATACTGTGCTTGATGCACCCCAGGACACTTTTGGCCCTCTTGGCAGCTAGGGCACACTGTTGGCTCATGTTCAACTTGCCATCAACCAGAATCCCCAGATCCCTCTCCACTGAGCTGATTTCCAGCATCTTGTCCCCTAGTCTGTATGTACAGCCAGGGTTGCCATGTCCCAGATGCAAAATCCAGCACTTGCCCTTGTTGAACTCCATGCGGTTGGTGATTATCCAGTTCTCCAAGTTGTCCAGATCCATCTGCAGGGCCTCTCTGCACTTGTGAGTGTTGACAGCTCCTCCCAATTTTCTGTCATCCACAAACTTACTAAGCAATCCCTCAAGTCCTAAGTCATTTATAAATGACATTGAAGAGTGCTGGCCCTAAGATGGATCCTTGTGGAACCCCACTAGTGACTGGTTGCCAGCCCAACATAACCCCTTTTACTAGAACCCTTTGAGCCCGGCCCATCAGCCAATTGCTTACCCACTGTATTGTGTGTTTATCCAACTTTATGCTGGACATCTTGTCCAGGAGGACAGTGTGAGAGACAGTATCAAAGGCTTTACTGAAATCCAAAAAGATCACATCGACAAGCTTCCATTGGTCAGCTAGGTGGGTAACCTTGTCGTAGAATGAAATTAAGTTCGTTATGCAGGAGTTTCCCCTCATGAACCCATGCTGGCTGGGACCAATGACTGTTTTGTCATTCAGATGTTTTTCAATAACTCCCAGAACAACCTTCTCCATGATTTTGCCAGGAACAGAAGTGAGGTTGACAGGCCTGCAGTTGCCAGGGTCATCCCTGTTGCCCTTCTTGTAGATTGGGAGAATGTTTTCCAGCTTCCAGTCATCTGGGACTTCTCAAGATTCCCAGAAGCAGTGAAAAATCAGAGAGAGAGGTCTTTCTATGACATCAGCCAGCATCCAAGTACCTTTGGATTAATCCTATCAGGCCCCATCAACTTCTAGGGATCTAGCTGGAGTAGCAAATCCCACACAAGTTCTGGATTCATTGGGAGTTTATTGTTCACGCAATCATGGTTTTCTAACCCAGGGCTATGGGGGCCCCCAAGTCCATCATCGGTGTTGAAGACCGAGGTGAAGAAAGCATTAAACATCTCGGCTTTGTTTATGTCTCTGTTAATAAGGTGACCATCCTCATCAAATAATGGGTCACTGTTGGTTCTAGTTTGCCTTTTGCCATTAATATATTTTAAAAAGCCTTTTTTATTGTTCTTCACAGTATTGGCCAGCTTCAATTCTAATTGAGCTTTGGCAGCACAAATTTCCTGAAAGGATACTCAAGGGAGGAATGAGGAAACATGATAGTTTTCAAGTATGCATAAAGCTATTACAGACAAAGAGATTAATCTGTTCTCCGTATCTACAATAGTGTCGAAGGTTTAGATTGCGGGGTGACAATAAAACCCTGGCAGATGTATTGTTAACCTCCTCTCCCCCTCCACTTCCCCCTTTTGCCCCTCCCTCTCCCCCCTTTCCCACTAAGGACAGGCAATTGGGAGGGAAAGAAGGACAGAGAGAAGAGAGTTGGAAAAATTAACAATGTTTTACTAATGCTACTAAGAATAGAGAAAATAATACAAAATATACAAAACCAATCTTGAAAGTCTCCGCAACTGCAGAGCCGGCAACCAAAGTCCTGGATTAGACTCTGCAGCCAACTGGAGCTGGATTCAGTCTCTCACTAGGCCTCAATTCACAGGGACGACTAGCAAGGTCCTCTCGTAATGTCGGCCATAAGCAGAAGGGAAAAGGGACGAGATCCTAGTGATCTCCCACTTTTATATGAAGTATTCACGTGAATGGAATGTTATACAGAGTTGGTCAGTTTCTTGGTCACTTGTTTCTCGCTGCCCCTCTCGCAAGATGTCCATCCGTGCTTATCAATAACTTTGCATTCCATTGCTAGGTTTACCAAAACATGTGTCTAGTTCTCCAGGAAAATGCTGTTAATATGAAGGCTTTAGCTGACAGGGAAATTCGCTAAAAGAGAAACTTGTTTTTGAAAAAAACAGGACATTCCACCCCTTATAATATGCCATTCACTGAATACTTAAACCTTATCAATACAATCTATCAACACAATCTAATTAATCACTACTACTATATATATACACAGGAGTAATTAATCAGTGGGCCATCCTTTAAAAAGTTCATTAAGTTCATTTTGTCACAACAGTCTCCCAGGGCAGGAAAAATGGTGCAAGTGCATCTCATGACCACTGTTTGTGGGTTAAAGACATCAACTTCGAAGAAGTTGTCAGGCGCCACTTGAAGAAGCTAGCTCTGGTTTCATCACCACTGTCTTGATCTGAAAGACACTTATTAAATACTGTTAGTATGGCAATTCACATCCTGCAGTTCAGTATTGAATATTTTCACCTAAACTCAAATCTCCTTGAGGTACACACCAAACTTCTCCATCCTTAAGCATCACCCACCAGGTGCTGCCAGGTCCCTGGGCAAAAACAATCCCACGAATGGGCTTGCCTTTGCCTGAGGCAGGAGTAACCCAGACTGCCTTTCCTAACATATTTTTCATGTGTACTACAGGGACTTTACCTCCTTCCACAGTGTTAGTAACTGAACCAGTTTTACAAAATGTTCCTGGAAGGATGAATCAGTTTTGTAAACTGTCCCTGAGAGGATGTTCAAGCATATCGTGTTCGAGTACACTCTTATCTTAACAACCTAGCTTTTATCTTAGCCTAAATACGTATAGAGTGAGGACACTACACATGATCAAAATAGTTCCAAGATGTAGCAATCGATGTTGTAATCAATATTGAGTAACCGTTACATATCTTAATGAATATATGAATATGTATGTGAATGGACTGTATAAATACTGTGTAACTTAAATTGACCAGTGAAGCCAGCTTTGGGCGCGAACCCCTGGTTTCCCAGTGCTGAAATAAAGCACCGCATATAACTACGCCCGTGGTTATGTGTCCTTGATTGCTAACATTTTGGCGACCCAGATGGGGACATCATGGGCTGCTGAGGCGGATCGCGTCTTGATCCTGCTCCGGCTAGCACCGAGGTATTCTTGGGGAGTGCATCGGACGCAACCGACCCTCTGCTGCTCAGGACGGACCTCTGACTGGTAAGAAGGTGCTTTATTTGGATTATTGGGTACCCACCTGGTCTGGTAGCCTGCTGGTCAGGCATCTGGTAGCCTGCCGGTCAGATGCGGCGAAAGCCACGCTCAGTTGGGCAGGGAGCTCCCGGGGTATTGCCTAGGCAGCTGTCCGTCAGACAGAGGGAAACCTCTGCAGGCTCGGCATCTGGTCTGGTTATTTGCGCCGCAGGCTCGGCACCTGGTCTGGTTATTTGTGTACACCTGGTCTGGTCATTTGTGCGCACCTGGTCTGGTCATTTGTGCTGCTCAGCACCTGGTCTGTAGTTCTGGTGATTTAATCTGTATTTACTGTTGAAACCGGTGATTTGATCCGTGTTTACTGTTGTTCTGGTAAAGTTACCTGTGTTATCTTTCTGTGTTAGTTATCTGTATCCTTCTGTGTTGATATGTCCAATTCAAACGTATCGCCGTCAAATTGCTTTCTGAAACATTAGAAAGAGGCTGGGTTTGGACAGTTTATGCATAAAAAGAAGTGTAATTGTGATCTGTTTGCATATTTGAACTCGGTATTCGGTTTGTGTGTCTGAGCTCAGTATTTTAGTTTGTATGTTTATATTTGGTACCAAAAGAATTTGTTTGGGGAAATAATTACAAAATAAGAACCGGTTCCATTACTAAAGTGCCACCTTGCTCCCCCTTCAGATGCATCTGTACACATGAAAGTAAATTGAGTTAGCTGTATTGCAGTTAGTGTTGTTCTGTGGATAGACTGATTTGGATCTAAAATTAATGTCAGGGATTGATGCTTAATATGCTGTTTATTGACATCTGTAAGAAGTTACAAAAGGTAGGAGCTGAGAGATGTAACTATTGTTCAGCTAATTGGAATTACATATAAAGTTTATAATCGCAGGAATTAAATGAAGAGAGAAAAGGGCAAAAGGAGCCTAAACCTGTGCCCAGCAGCTTCTCCTTGATAAATTGCAGAGGAAAAAAAAAAAAAAAAAAGTGAAAAGCTGACTGTCTGCTAAAGCGGTGAAAAAATGTGGGGGGGGAGCGGCGGCTGCTAGACTGCTAGAGCTGAGGCTGCAGCTCCTCTCCTCCAGGCTCGCCGCCCGCGGGGGATGAAGCAGGGGGGGGATCATCAAACGTAATAGCACCCCTGCGGCAGGCTGTAGGTGTGGGGGGTAACCAGTCTATGTAAAAGTTCCGTTTTCATCAGGGGATTTAGTAATCTGGAAGCAATCGGCTGGTCCTTATCGGGAAAATCCAGATAAGGTTGCAATAATTAAGATGATAATTAAAATGCAGAATCCTGATTGGGATGATTTACAAGTAATTTTGGATACATTAATGGACCCTACAGAAAAGATATGGTTATACAGGTTGCGAGGGATAAAGTGAGATAAGATATTCGGAATGGGAAAGTAGAGGCTAACATTGATGAGAACTTTCCAAAAGAAGATCCCCGATGGAATTATAATACAGGAGGCGAGTTATGCCGTCTCCGGAGGTATCAGGATTGGTTATTGATTGACGTTCAAACTGCTATGCAGAAGCAAATGAATTGGTCAAAATTGTATAATGTGATGCAGGAAAAGAATGAGTCTCCCTCGGCCTTTTAGAAAGATTAAAAGAAGCTGCCAAAACCGGGATGTAAAATTTTTAGTAGACACAGGGGCTACTTAGTCTGTACTGAATTCCTTACAGGGGACGGTAGGTTACAGAGCTACAACAACTGTTGGTGCCACAGGGAAGGAGGAAGTACGGCCATTCCTACAACCCTTGTATTTGTGTTTTGGAGAAAAGGAACTAACCCACACGTTCTTATATGTTCCAGACTGTCCAGTTTCCCTTTTAGGACGGGATTTATTGACCAAATTGGATGCCGTAATAACATTTGAGGATGGAAACCTGGTAATGAAAATTCCAGAATCTAAGGTAGGACAAATTCTGTTATTAAAAGAAAACCTGGTAGTGAAAATACCGCAAGCAGTGGAGGAGGCTGTGATTCCTATGGTATGGGAGACTGACATACCTGGGAAATCAAAACCAGCCCAGCCTGTAAAAGTGGAACTGAAGGAAGATGCCAAGGCAGTACAGTTGAGGCAGTACCCACTGAAACTAGAAGCTAGGTTAGGAATAGTACCTCTAATTGAAAAATTATTGAAATATGGTATTCTAGAGGAATGTGAATCAGAATATAATACTCCAATTTTTCCAGTAAAGAAACCTGATGGTAGTTATCGATTAGTCCAAGATTTGCGGGCTGTAAACCAGATCACTAAGGACATTTATCCGGTAGTTGCAAATCCATATACCTTGTTAACATCTGTGAAAGAGAAATATAAATGGTTTACTGTACTTGATTGAAAAGATGCCTTCTTCTGCATACCCCTTGACCATGAAAGCAAAAAGCTATTTGCCTTTGAATGGGAAAATCCACACAATGGGAGGAAAACTCAATTAACCTGGACACGCCTTCCACAAGGGTTCAAGAATAGCCCAACCATCTTTGGAAATCAGCTAGCCAAGGAACTCGAGGAATGGACTACAAAAGGTCATATCATGATCCCTCGACAATGGTATTTGTTGCTACAATATGTAGATGATATTCTGATTGCGACTGAGACATGAGAACTCTGCATCCAGGTAACAATTGAAATATTGAACCAATTGGGAATGAACGGGTACAAAGTATTGAAAAATAAAGCTCAGATTGCATCCAAGACTCTGAACTATTTAGGATGCGAGCTCTCTCAAGGACAGCGAAGGCTAAGCCTGAACAGGATACATGCTATTTGTGCTATTCCAGAACCACAAAACTTACATGAGTTGAGATCTTTTTTAGGAATGACAGGATGGTGCAGACTCTGGATTATGGACTATGGGTTGATCGCCAAACCTTTGTATGAAGCACAAGGGAATAAAACGTTCAAGTAGGGAAAGCCACAACGTGAGGCCTTCCAAAAGCTAAAACAGGCTTTGATGCAGGCACCTGCTTTGGGCCTGCCGGACTTAAGCAAAGACTTCCAGTTGTTTGTACACGAGCGACAAAGACTTGCCTTGGGAGTATTAACCCAACGACTAGGATCCTGGAAAAGACCTGTTGGCTATTTTTCCAAACAGCTAGATCCGGTAAGTGCTGGGTGGCCGACGTGCTTACGGGCGGTAGCTGCTACTGTAATGCTGATCCAGGAGGTCCGAAAATTAACTATGGGAAAAAGGATAGAAGTGTTTGTATCCCATATGGTGACAACAGTATTGGAACAAAAAGGGGGGGGGCATTGGCTTTCCCCAAGCAGAATGATGAAATACCAGGTAATTCTGACAGAACAAGATGATGTTGTTCTAAAAACTACTAACCTAATGAATCCTGCTGAGTTTTTGGGTGCAGGTACAGAAGAAGGAGACCTGGAACATGATTGTGTGGAAGTTATCGAATACACCCATACAAGTCGTCCTGATTTGAGAGACACCCCACTGGCAGAGGCGTTTGGAGTTGTTCATGTGCATGGAGCCCTTTGGAAAGAGCGGGGACCGCTCTCTTCACAAGGAACAAACATTAAATACCAGAAGGAAATACTGAACTTGATTAATACCATTCAGAAACCATCACAAGTTGCTATAATGCACTGTAAAGTTCATCAAAGTGGAACATCGAAAATTATTGGGGGAAATCGGCTTGCTGATCAAACAGCTTGGTCGGTGGCACGGCAAGTGAGAACAATGGTGGGTCTTGTCTCCCATAAGGTAAGAGCAATTGATTTATTACCTTCAGAGCCACCTAAATATTCCATAGAAGATGAAAAACTGGCAAGTCTAGTAAGAGCCAGCAAGAATAATTCTGGGTGGTATGTAACCACCAATGGACAAGTTGTGGTGCCAACCACTATTATGAGAGGAATACTTCAGACGGAACACCAGAAGTGTCACTGGGGTGCAGAAGCATTGGTAACTTATCTAAGAAAAATTATGTCAGTCCAGATGTTAACAATGGCAAAGTCTATTACAGCTAAGTGTGAAATTTGCTTGAAAAATAATCCTCTAGTAAAAAGAAAAATAGAAATGGGGAAAATTAAGACAGGCATGCAACCCGGGGATTATTGGCAAATAGATTACGCGGAACTCCCCAGAACTCGTGGATATAGATATCTACTCGTTGTGGTGGATACCTTTTCTGGATGGCCAGAAGCCTTCCCTTGTCGCACCAACCAAGCAAAAGAAACTGTGAAATGGTTATTAAAAGAAATAATCCCTAGATTTGGGGTACCAATAGGAATATCACCCGATAGGGGGCCCCATTTTGTGGCACAACTGGTAAAGGAGGTTAGCAGATGTTCAGGGATTCAGTGGGATCTGCATACTCCCTGGAGGCCCCGGTCCAGTGGACAGGTAGAGAAAATGAACCAAACTTTAAAAAGACAACTTAGTAAGGTCTGTCAGGAGGCAAAGATTCAATGGCCGCAGGCCTTACCAATAGCATTGTTGCGTATCAGGATAAAACCTAAGAGCAGAATGTCAGTAAGCCCGTACGAAATTCTGTATGGCAAACCCTATGAAGCACCAAACCCAAATCCAGAGGTCCACATAAAGGGTAATCAGGACTTGTACAATTATGTGTTGTCTCTTGGCAGGACACTGAATCAACTCCGATCTGCATTAGTGTGGAGTCGACCACTGGCACTTGAAAATCCAGTACATAATATAGAACCTGGGGACACTGTGTATGTGAAAAACTGGAACGAAGAGCCTTTGAGAGAGCGTTGGGACGGACCCTACCAAGTACTCTTGACCACGTTTACCGCAGTTAAAGTTGCCGGAGTAGACTCCTGGATACATTACACCCGTGTGAAGAAGGTTCCCAGAGCGTGGTCATCACATATCCTAGTTCCAACCACACTCAAGATTACATCGCAATAATGCCTGTTTTGCATTACCAAGCTTTGGTTTTGGTTATACCCTGAGTTTTTATGCTTTTGAAAATTGGAGAGGGAAGTGCCACTCTATTCCACAAGGCCCCTGGTAGACAGTGGGAAAGCTTGCCCGATGCATGAAAAATTTATAAATGCAAAAATGAGACTATTCGAATGGAATTGCAAATTAGGCCACGAAGAGCAGTAGATAGTAATGAAAGTACCCAGGTACCACAGGTAGCACAAAGTGCACAAAATCAGGCAGAGAACCTAATGATAGGATTAATCCGAGACTTTGCACGAACACAAAATATCAGTAGCATCACTGCCTGCCTTCCCATACCAAAATCAGCTGAGGATCCAGTACAGTGGGGAATAATCGCTACTACCTTACCAGAAATAAACAGAACTGGTAAGATAGCATGTGAATCCCACACTAGAATAGAAGAAGTCCCAACTGAACAAAGGATAAGAGAACGACAAAAATGGAAAACGCCAGGACACAGGGCAGATTGCTTAAAATTACCTAAAGCAAGGTATATTACAATAGGACGATTCCACGATGTAGGATGGTGCTTCTATGACAAGTGGACCACTAAAATAGTGAATCAAAAGGTTGAACAGACCTACTGGGAATGCAAAGATCAGGATAACAAAAACATAACTGAATTATGGAACAATATGTGGACATTAAGTATTATACAATAATACCTATACAGTGAAGCAATTCCATGGTGCATACGGTGGTCTGATGTAACAGAAGGAATAACAATACCATGGTGGAATTGCTCACGGGTGATAACTTGTCAAACAGACATTAAAGAGATACCTTTGTCCATTGTCAAAGTAGCAGTGATTACAGGCTGCATTTGTCTGAAACAATTAGACTCACAGGCAGCCTTTAAAATTGGCATTGATAAAGACAAAATTGACTGTAAAGGAGTTATAGGCAGTATGGGACATTTAGTTTGGGCCTTAAGTGATGGGACCTGGACTACACATTTGCCAATGGGAGGACCAATTAGAGAAATTACTTTGGGGTTGCCAACACTATGTCCCATTTGGAAAAGGTCACCTTTGAAAAATAGGCAAGAACTATTACAGATCAGACATAAACGAGAAATAAACGAGGATGATGTGTGGCATGAACCATCAAGCAGTGTTAAATTTAGCTGGGCACTAGAATCTTTCTTTGCACCAATTGCAGCCTATAGGAATAGAGAAATGATTGATAAATTGATCGGGCAAATGGATCGATTGGCTAGAATAACTAAAAAAGGTTTTCGGGATCTCAATATACAATTACAAGCTACGACTAAAATGACCTTGCAGAACAGAATGGCACTCGACATAATGTTATTAAAAGAAAATGGCGTCTGTGGATATTTGAAAGACAGAATCGATCACTGCTGCATCCATATTCCAGACGTAACTTCAGAAGTTGAGAAAGACATTTCCGAGCTGACCCAAACACAAGTGGAGCTGCAAAAGGAAAGACAAGATGCAGAACAGAGCTGGATAGGAGCTCTGTTGAATAAATTCGATTTAAATTTGGGAGGATGGGTACATTCACTACTAGAAAGTGTAGTTGTACTTGCAATTGTGATTGTTCTTCTTTGTTTGTTGTATGTAGGTATTAAGCGCATAATTAGTCAAACAAATGCTAGGAATAATCGCATTTTCAGTATCCTGAGTAGAAATTATGCTAATCCTATATTTGATAACCCCCCAGCTTATGAAGAGGCACGACTGGAACTATCACACCTGAAGGGAATTACCAATCAGTAATCGAAGAAATTGATTGAGGTGAAAATGCATTGTCTAAGAATAGAAAAGCATTTTCAAAGGGGGGAAATGTTAGTAACTGAACCAGTTTTACAAAATGTTCCTGGAAGGATGAATCAGTTTTGTAAACTGTCCCTGAGAGGATGTTCAAGCATATCGTGTTCAAGTACACTCTTATCTTAACAACCTAGCTTTTATCTTAGCCTAAATACGTATAGAGTGAGGACACTGCACATGATCAAAATAGTTCCAAGATGTAGCAATCGATGTTGTAATCAATATTGAGTAACCGTTACATATCTTAATGAATATATGAATATGTATGTAAATAGACTGTATAAATACTGTGTAACTTAAACTGACCAGCGAAGCCAGCCTTGGGTGCGAACCCCTGGTTTCCCAGCGCTGAAATAAAGCACCGCATATAACTACGCCCGTGGTTATGTGTCCTTGATTGCTAACAACAGTACGAAGAATTTCTGATTGGGCAGGCCAGGCTCGACTGGTTGATCCCCTGGTGTTGACCAACCAAGTGGCTTTTGCTAAATGTGAATCCCAGTTTTTAAAGGTTCCACCACCAAGTGCCTTTAGTGTAGTTTTTAACAAACCATTGTACCTTTCAATTTTCCCAGAGGCTGGTGCATTATATGGAATGAGATATACCCACTCAATACCATGTTCTTTGGCCCAATTGTCTATAAGACTGTTTTTGAAATGAGTACCATTGTCTGATTCAATTCTTTCTGGCGTACCCTGTTGTCAAAGGACTTGCTTTTCAAGGCCCAAGATAGTATTTCGGGCTGTAGCATGAGGTACGACATATGTTTCCAACCATCCAGTGGTTGCTTCCACCATTGTAAGTACATAACGCTTACCTTGACGTGTTTGTGGAAGTGTAATATAATCAATCTGCCAAGCTTCTCCATACTTATACTTTAACCATCGCCCCCCATACCATACAGGCTTTAACCGTTTCGTTTGTTTGATTTCGGCGCAAGTTTCACATTCATGAATAACCTGTGAAATAGTGTCCATAGTTAAATCCACCCCTCGATCGCGAGCCCATTTTTATGTGGCATCTCTACCTTGATGCCCTGAAGCATCATGGGCCCACCGAGCTAGGAAAAGTTCACCTTTATGTTGCCAGTCCAAGTCCACCTCAGCTACTTGAGTCTTAGCAGCTTGATCCGCTTGTTGGTTGTTTAGATGTTCCTCGGTGGCTCGACTTTTAGGCACATGAGCATCTACATGACGAACTTTCACAGGCAGGCTCTCTAGCCGAGCAGCAATGACTTGCCACAGTGTGGCAGCCCAAATGGGTTTACCTCTGCGCTGCCAGTTGCTTTTCTTCCATTGCTGTAGCCACCCCCACAAGGCATTTACCACCATCCATGAGTCAGTATAGAGATAAAGTATTGGCCACTTCTCTCGGTCAGCAATGTCCAAAGCCAGCTGGATGGCTTTCACTTCTGCAAATTGACTAGATTCACCTTGTCCTTCAGTGGCTTCTGTAACTTGTCGTGTGGGACTCCACACAGCAGCTTTCCACCTTCGATGTTTTCCTACAAGACGACAGGATCCATCTGTGAACAGTGCATACTGCTTATCGGTCTCTGAAAGAATATTATACGGTGGTGCTTCTTCAGCACGTTTTACTTCCTCCTCATCTGGAGACATCCCAAAGTCTTTCTGGCCAGTCTGTAATCACTTCTAAGATCCCTGGGTGATTGGGATTTCCAATTCGAGCTCCTTGCGTGATTAATGCAATCCATTTACTCCATGTAACTTTGGTTGCATGATGTGGAGAGGGAACCGTCCCTTTGAACATCCAGCTCAGCACCGGCAGTCGAGGTGCTAGGAGAAGTTGTGTTTCAGTACCAATCACTTCTGAAGAGGCTCGAACTCCTTCATATGCTGCTAGTATCTCTTTTTCAGTTGGAGTATAGTTGGCCTCAGATCCTTTGTATCCTCGACTCCAAAAACCTAAGGGTCGACCTCAGGTTTCTCCTGGTGCTTTCTGCCAGAGGCTCCAGGTAAGTCCATTATCTCCGGCTGCGGTGTAGAGCACATTTTTAACATCTAGTCCAGTCCGAACTGGTCCAAGGGCCACCGCATGAGTTATCTCACGCTTAATTTCTTCAAAGGCTTGTGATTGTTCAGGGCCCCATTCAAATTGGTTCTTTTTACTAGTCACTCGATAGAGAGGGCTCACAATCTGGCTGTAGTCAAGAATATGCATTCTCCAAAACCTACAACGCCCAAGGAAGTCTGTGTCTCCTTTTTATTAGTAGGTGGAGACATTGCTGCAATTTTGTTGATCACATCCATTGGGATCTGATGACGGCCATCTTGCCATTTTATTCCTAAAAACTGGATCTCTCGTGCAGGTCCCTTGACCTTGCTTCGTTTTATGGCAAAACCAGCATCCAAAAGAATCTGAATTATTCTCTCACCTTTCTCGAAGACTTCTTTCGCTGTGTCGCCCCATACGATGATGTCATCAATATATTGCAAGTGTTCTGGAGCTTTACCTTGCTCCAGCGTAGTCTGGATCAGTCCATGGCAGATGACAGGACTATGTTTCCACCCCTGGGGCAAGCAATTCCACGTGTACTGGATGCCCCTCCAGGTGAAAGCAAACTGTGGCCTGCACTCTGCTGCTACAGGAATAGAGAAAAATGCATTAGCAATGTCAATTGTAGCATAACACTTAGCTGCCTTTGACTCCAGTTCAAATTGCAGTTCTAGCATGTCAGGCACAGCAGCACTCAATGGTGGTGTAACTTCATTCAGGCCACGATAGTCTACAGTTAGTCTCCACTCGTCACTAGACTTACGCACTGGCCAGATTGGGCTGTTAAAAGGTGAGCGAGTCTTACTGATCACACCCTGGCTTTCCAACTGATGGATCAACTTCTGGATAGGAATCAAAGAGTCTCGGTTGGTGCGATATTGCCAGCGATGCACTGTTGTGGTAGCAATTGGCACCTGCTGATCGTCAACCATCAGCAGTCCTACAACAGAAGGGTCATCTGAAAGACCAGGCAAATCAGACAGCTGTTCAATTTTCTCAGTGCCCACAGCTGCTATACCAAATGCCCACCTATACCCTTCTGGGTCCTTAAAACACCCTCTCTTGAGGTAGTCTATGCCAAGGATGCACGGAGCATCTGGGCCAGTCACAATGGGATGCTTTTGCCAGTTTTTTCCAGTTAGGCTCATTTCAGCCTCTACAACAGTCAGTTCCTGGGATCCCCCAGTCACTCCAACAATATTGATGGATTGCGTTCCTTTATAATTAGAAGGAATTATTGTGCACTGTGCACCAGTGTCCACTAAAGCTTTGTACTCCTGGGGGTGTGTTGTACCAGGCCATCATATTTGTACAGTCCAATAAACTCTGTTATCCCTTTCCTCCACCTGGTTGGAGGCAGGCCACCTCTAATTTCTGTTTTGCACAGTCTCTGGGTGTGAATTAGAGGTTCCTTCAAGAGCATCAGAATCTCTTCTGCTCCTTTTGTAAACTGGAGCAGCCACCTTCCTAGGAGTTTTTCCTTTTATCTCACGTACTCGTTCCTGAAGTTCTGAGGTAGGTCTTCCATGCCACTTATTCATGTTTTCTCCTTGCTCATGTAGGAAGAACCACAGTGAACCTCTTTTTGTGGGCTGCCTCTGTCCTCTCTCTCGAGATTGGAAACGCCTTTTCCTAATAGCTGAAACATAGGTTTGTGCAGGTCGTGAATGGTATGTGTCTTCTCTGAGTTCTTTGATTTCTTGCAACAGGTTTTCAAACCGGTCATCAGATTTTTCACACAGTTTCTCCACAGCAGAGACACAAGCCCGTAGAGAACCAGCAAGGCTGTCCTCAAAGTTCCGGAGCTGCTCAATCACTTCAGTAATTTCTTGTACACCTCCAGCTGACCAGACCATTCCTGCCAATGACTTAGCATATGCAGGTGGTGCACTTTGTACAAAACTGTGCCACAGAGGTCGTGTACAATTGAGTCTATCTGGGTCTGTCCCCTCTTGGCTGTTTGGTCCAATATAAATGATCTCTCGCACAGCTAATTCTCTCAGGATCTGAATACCTCTCTCCATAGTATTCCATTTCCCTAACTTGGATATAAAATCTTCTTTGTAGGGAAATCTTACTTTCATAGCTGCCAGGAGTCGGGTCCAGAGAGTAGTGGCGTTAGACTCTCTTGAAATTGCCCTATCAATGGTGGAATCTTTTGACAGAGATCCCAGCTGCCTGGCTTCACCACCTTCCAATTCAATTGTTTCTGCCCCATTGTCCCAGCATCGGAGCAACCAGGTTAAAATATTCTCGCCTTCACGACAACTAAAGTCTTCTCACAGATCTCTCAGCTCACCTGGAGAAAAGGACCGAGTGGTGGTCACTTCATCTCCTCCCTGTGCTGATGATGCCCCTTGGGTTGATGTTGGCCCTGTGCCATCATCTGCTGCACGGATAGTCTTTCTAGTGACTTTCTTACAACCGGCAACTGATGCTTATATGGGTTCACCATCATTTGATTCATCTCCAGAGTCTGAATGACTGTCACAGTGATTGCTGTGGTTACAGCAGCAACAGTGCCCAGTGTGTGAAGAAGGGGGAGCTGCCTTGTTAGCCTTTGAGGCTGGAGAAGTAATGTTATCTGCAGCAACCTTGGCAGAGGAACTCTGCAGAGGAGCTGTAGCTTCAGCCTGTGAAGCCGCGGTTGGGGGGGCAGTGGGTACAGCGGCAGCTTTTGCTGTTTTGCTCTTTCTTGAGCAGCTAGGAGTGCTTTTTGCTAAAGCTTCCAAAGACACACCGCAAATCTCAGGACAACAAAGAGACGCAAACCCCCTATTGAACCTCATTTCTCTTAACAGAAGCACAAACTGACACACGTTCAGCAAACCAGATAACAACATCACCGTTCTATCAAAGCTCCAAGGATATTCAAAGTTCTCTAAAACATTTGCAAACTGTCCTAGCGAAAAAAC
This sequence comes from Streptopelia turtur, assembly GCA_901699155.2. Taxonomy (NCBI): domain Eukaryota; kingdom Metazoa; phylum Chordata; class Aves; order Columbiformes; family Columbidae; genus Streptopelia; species Streptopelia turtur. The sequence continues at coordinate 144,299 of CABFKC020000022.1, forward strand.
GAAAGTATTGTTAATCAGCCTTTCTAAAGATTCGCTTGACCAATTAGCAAACACAGAGCCATACTGCTCTTCAATCTCTCTGGGAGGTTTTTCAAGGTAAAGCAGAAACGAGTAGAAATTCATTAGCGGCTGCAGTATAATGAAATAAACCAGTGCCAAACCACACAACATCATCAGAAGCATTGTCCAGTTTCTTGTTGTTATATAATGAATACTTCGATTCAAGAAGAAAGCCCAACACAGATATGGAATCAGTGAGCACAATGTAGAAAATAACTGATACAACTTATGCCATAACATCTTTAAATCAATGTAATTCACTTTGCCTTAATACCACTAAATAATATCCGAAGCAAACAGACGCGCGAGAATCACAACTCTATGAGTTGGCACCGTGCCAAGAAAATTGAAAGGTACGTCAGAGCAGTACAAAAGCCAAAAAAATCTTCAAATTTACCCCCTTCTCTTGCCCCACATTGGGCGCCAATTATCTGTCGAAGGTTTAGATTGCGGGGTGACAATAAAACCCTGGCAGATGTATTGTTAACCTCCTCTCCCCCTCCACTTCCCCCTTTTGCCCCTCCCTCTCCCCCCTTCCCACTCAGGACAGGCAATTGGGAGGGAAAGAAGGACGGAGAGAAGAGAGTTGGAAAAAATTAAAGATGTTTTACTAATACTACTAATATGAATGGAGAAAATAACACAAAATATACAAAACCAATCTTGAAAGTGTCAGCAACTGCAGAGCCGGCAACCAAAGTCCTGGATTAGACTCTGCAGCCAACTGGAGCTGGATTCAGTCTCTCACTAGGCCTCAGTTCGCAGGGACGACTAGCAAGGTCCTCTCCTAATGCCGGCCATAAGCAGAAGGGAAAATGGACGAGATCCTTGTGATCTCCCAGTTTTATATGAAGTATTCACGTGAATGGAATGTTATACACAGTTGGTCAGTTTCTTGGTCACTTGTTTCTCGCCGCCCCTCTCGCGAGATGTCCATCCGTGCTTATCAATCAGTTTGCATTCCATTGCTAGGTTTACCAAAACATGTGTCTGGTTCTCCAGGAAAATGCAGTTAATATGAAGGCTTTAGCTGACAGGCAAATTCACTAAAAGAGAAACTTGTTTTTAACAAAACCAGGATAAATAGGACAAGAAGTAACAGGGTTAAATTGCTGCAAAAATGGTTTGGGTTAAACATGACCAAAATAATATTGAAGGTACTATTCCCAGAGATATCAAATAGGTTGCCTGGGGAGGTTGTGGGGCTCTATGATCAGGACACCTTCAGGAACAGGAAGACAAAAACAGTCAGAAATGACTACTAGTTCCGATTGTTAAAGTGGTTTTGTCAGTGGAGTTCTATTTATGCTAGGGATTTCTGCTGGTACAACTCTTGTCACTCATCAATTATACCTCTTCACACATAGCAGGCATCTCCGATATAAACCTGTCTTATTTGGGTAATTGTAACTTTAGGATAGCAACTGGTACCATATGTGGGCAAGAAATTGTAAAGAAGATATGGTCACTTTACCTGAACAGAAAACTTTTCTGATATCCAGTACTGAATCCACAGAGAAGCTAATTGCTGTTGACTGCCTCCAGTACTGAAAAAGTGATTATCATAATCTGATTTTAAACAACTTTGTTTTGAAATAACTTTCTTAAAACATTAATATTTTCTTCCCTGATATTTGTGGAATTAAAAAAATATTCTTATTTCATTAAAGAAACTTTGAAGCACTGCTCCCAGAATATTTCTTATTTATGGCATTCTTTTTAATGCAGTTCCTCCATTTAATAAAAGCATTCCTTATAGAAGACATCTGAAACATAAAGCTAATTGCTTTGATCTGTATACTCTGACTTGCTATAATAGGCAAAGTTTTTGCTTTTCCTTTTTCTATCCAACTACAGTGTTATCTGTTTTCATGTGAAGAGTACTAAAAAAAAAGTCTTATCTGGATTTAAATAAGATCTGCCCATTTCATGTTACAAAAAAAAAAAAGCTTCTTAAAATAAATTTCACAGTAGCTGGGGCAACTGCGGAGTAGTCAGAATAGAACAGTCAGTAGATTCTTATGCCAGAGGAAGTAGAGGATATGTTCTTTTCTACACCTAAAGATGGGGATTTATTAGACCTTTTAGCAAATAATTTGATTTTACAATATATTACCAGGAATTACTGAGATTGGCTTTGTTCCTAATTATGGTGTTTGTTTTAATGTCCTTAGTCTAGAAAGATTTTGAAGTGGACCTTTATTGTAGTTACAAAATTATATAAAAGAACATCGCCCTCATAAGAGTCACAGGTGGAATGTAGCAAAGCTAATATGAAAGGTAATGGAAAAATCCACTACTTGCGTTTGTTACTGTCGTAGTTTAGCTCCAGTCCCTGCTTTCCTTTCCTTTCCTTCCCCCCTCACAGACGGCAGCTAAAACCACGTGCTGCTCACTCACCTCGCTCCCGGTGGGATGGAGAGGAAAAGAAAAGGCAAAAACTTGTGGGTTGAGATAAAAACAAACAAAAAAACCAACCAACCAAACAAACAAACCCCCAACAATTTAACCAGGCAGCAAGGAGAAAACAAGGGAGGACGAACAGCAGTGACAAAGAAACCTACAAAGACGGTGGGCTCGCACCGCCGGGTGACCGCTCTCCCCCGTAGACGCCTTTCCCACCTGGTTGCTCACAGCTGTAGCAGTCAGCGCTGAAAACGCTGCTGCTTTCCCCCCGCCTTGCCCCCAATCTCCACTCGCACACCGAATACTAAGACAGAGACGCGTGGTCCCTGCCAGAGCGAAACGGAGCCGCGCCGCTCGCTCCCCTCCACCGAACCGGAACCCTCCGAGAGAGAGAAACCGGATATGGTATAGAATACCCAGATGTCCTGGCACCGTAGAAATTAACCTCATCCTGACCTACCCAGCAGTTACTTAAATGACATGGTTGGGTAAATGAATTTTTCAACTTCCTAGGAGTTGTCACGGTCCATTCGGTGGACTCATGATGGTTTGTTTACCTTGATCTCGGAGCGCAAAATTAAGGTGACCAAAACGCCAAGGGGTTATAATTCAATCAAACAGTGTAACTTTATTATTTTGCCCATAAAGCAGCATGCGATAGAGAAAGTGGAGAAAAATAAAAGGAAAAAAATAAAAGGAGGAAAGAGGATTATAGCTACCACCACGGGTCCAAAGACATCCCTATGATCCCAGGTTCCGAACAGCATCCTGCAGGTCCTCTGTCATGATCCGTGATCCTTCGGTGGGGAGATCTCTCCGAGGTTCAGTTAGGAACCATCTTCTATGCTCAGCAACAGTGCCTCACTCCTCCTCTCTCCCATGTATTGAGGCCAATCTCCGCCTTTGTTTCGCAATCCAGACTTAACTGCGCAGGCCCAGAAAGTCCCCGCTGTGCTTGCCAAAACTTGCCTGCGCCGCCTCACGTTTGGGGTCTCTTGTCCTCTGGGTGACCTCAAGACCCTCTGTGAGCCTCTGCGCATGCTCCTCTTCATTGGCCTTAGGGAGGAGGTGGGGCAAGTTTGGCTGAGGTAGCAGGTGAAATCCATCTTCTGGACAGCACTTGTAGTCCCAGGTCGGAGACTCCCTGTACCATGCAGTTCTTTCTCTCAGGTCGTTTGTTTCTTGGTATCTCTCCAAGTTCCTGATGACAATGTTGAGGCAAATACTGTTCTTTGGACTGACTCTTACAGGAGTGTGCTTCTACATTAGTCTAGCAGCAGTTAGAGAGAAGAGGTTACTCTGTAATTTGGCTCTGTGAACCATGCAGTTCATATTTTTATTGTGTAAAACTTAAAAAAATTGCTCCTAAGCAATCCACTTCAACTTTCAGTCTAAAATTATCAGAATAGAGCACTTCTAAAATGTTTTTTTCTGAAATTAACTAAAAGGAGATGATATTTGTATTAATAAGCAGATTATGGTTGAGGTAAATCTTACTGTGTTAGCAACAAAGGGACTACATTACTGCAGAGTTCTTAACAAATTGATTAATGCTTTTAGAATAATTAGTCCACATTTCAGATGTAATACTGCTCTCTTATTTAATAAATGAATGATGCGTCACTTGACCATAATAGTAAAATAGCTCAGTTTTTGGAAAAGAAAATAAATTATTTTGAACTTTCCTTATCAACAGATAGCAAGTTACTTATTAAATACAGCTTGCCTCCTTGTCTTTAACATTTGACTCCTTTGAGACAATAATATTTTTGATTGTAGCTTCATGGTAGTCAATAGTTCCAACAACTTGACAGAATCATTGTGATCAGATGATAGGACTGGGAGTCAGGAAATGTGATTTCTGCAGCAGGCTACTGGTACAACTGTTAAAGAAATGTTCTTGACCCTAGGTTTCCCGTAGCATAGTCTCAGACGTATGCACTTGAAAAGGTAATTTAATTAAAAGATAAAATTTAAAAAAAAAAAAAAAAAAAGAAAGAAAGGTAGAGCAAAGAAACAGTCAAGACTGGGTACCTCTCAAGGGGAGAGACCCTGAGACAAAAATAGGCTTGGGCTTTTCACTCTTCATGCGTTCTTCTTGCGCTGTACATACGCCTTTTGATTCAATGGTAATTCTGGGTCTGGGGGCTTCTTTGTTTCTTATTGGATTCTCTTTCTCTGTCTTCCAGGCGGCTTTTTTGCTGTTCTTATCTAGATGGTTTGCAGCCTCTGCTGACAGTTTCCACTTGATCTCCTGGTACTGGTCTTTAAGGTCCCCTGTAACCAAGCAACCAGATCAAGATAAGTTCATGACATGTGGCCTGAAATTCTGTCTCCTACTAACTCTTACTAAGCAAAGTTATTCAAAGAAAATAATATATTTAAAATAATAGAATATGGTTAAAAAGTTAGTTTGATTAAACTTATTCTGCAACAATGACGGTGGGATGTTATTAAATCTTTGTGCTGTATTTTCTGTAATATGTAGGTAGTATGTTCATTATTAAAATATTGTGAGGCTTAATTAATTACACTTGAGATCTTAGGATGAAAATGGTTCTAAAAAGTCCTATTATCTGATGGATATTTTTAGTCCAATTTTGTAATCCTCTGAAAAGCAAAACTATAATGCAAAGTATTATTCTTGGTTATTAAAGTTGGTGAGAGATGACAAATCAATTTTATTATAACATTCAAGCTTTTGAAGTTTGTTTCTGTTCTGCATCAGAGTAAACCCAAAACCTTTAAAGTGTTTTCACAAGTAAAATTGCATTGAAATATCCATTTCCAGATAAAATATTATCAAATGTATTCTTTCTCATCTGAAGTAACTATATGGCCTGGGATGCTATAAAACCTTCCCAACAAAAGCTCTGTAGAACTCAGTAAGTCTCAGTAAGTTTCAGCTTAGAAAAACAGGATATTTTCACAAAAATGTCTTTTGAAAGTGTTGCAACCAGATTTACTGATCAACGATTACAGGAAAGAATATTTTACTTCTGATATACCTGCACACATTCCTGTGAAAAAGGCTATTATCTAAGGTGACTCAACTATGGCTTCCATATCCATTTCTTGTGGGGGACTACGGTGGGTCCGTGGATTCCCTGATGGAGGGCATGGGAACAGAAATTAGCCTTGAAGATATTAAGGCCTACCCGTGAGAAAGATGGGAGTAAAGGAGTATCTGGAGATGTTAAGGATGTACCCGCGATAGAGAAGGGAGTAGAAGAGTAACACTGATGATAGCAAAAATAGCCAATGAGATGCTACTGCTGTAACTTGTAACCAATAGTGAAGAGACACAGGAATTGGTAAAACTGTATAAAAATGCATTTGTGGCAATAAATGGCATCTACTACTTGCATCCTGGAAGAACTTGGTCTATGTCATTTGTCCGTCTCAACCGTGACATCTGGTGACCCCAACATGATCCTGTATGAAGAAGGATCTCGCATGAAGAAGAGACAGTGGCGAAGCTGTGACAGCCGAAGACGAGCTGTGGAGACCGAGCCCAGTACAGCTGATAGAGCAGCAGGGGGGAGCTGCCGAAGATCCGGATCCTTGAAAAGACACCACGCCAAGAGTTGGTGAGCTACTGGGAATGGGTTGGGGGTGGAACTTATCTAAAGAAGAGGGTATTATGTTATCTACATGGAAGTTGCTTCTGAAGAAGCAGGGTATTAGCCTTCTGGAACTGACTTTATGAAGGATGGGGCAAAGCACTACTGAAAGATCCAAAGAAACAACTGAACTGTTAAGGACATGGCACTTGTTGCTACAGACTTGAAGAGAATTACAAAAGCAATGGGAACAGGCAGAGACAGGGGAGGGGGCTGGCTTCCATGGGCTAGATTTGAAAAAACAAAACAAAACAAAACAACCCCCAAAACAACAACAAAAAAGCAAAAAACAAAAACAAAAACAAAAACCACAAACAAACAAATAACAAACAAACAAACAAAAAACACAAAAACCCCTTCAAAATGAAACAAACAAACAAAAAAAAACCCCAAAAAAACAAATCACAAAAAAGTGCACTGTTCCGAACGCCTCTGTTACCAATGATTCTTCAGCACCATTCAAGTCCGCGTTATCTGATGACTCGGATGAAGATGAAGGTTTGCAGCATTTTCTTGAAAAGTTAAACGGAAAAGGAGAATGTGTATGTGTTGCCCCGAAATCAGATAAAAACCATGAAAGACTCAAGCAAAATTAGACCTATGCAATGTAACAGCTATAGATCATTTAGGACGGAATGATGGGGACTCATTGAAAGGGGCGGGTATCCCCAGCTCTTGGAAGAGACACTAATTGGCACACCACAATCACAGGCGAGATTAGTTTCTGAAATCCTGAGGCAGTCAAAGGACCTTGCATATCAAGCTATGATAAAGGTGCCTGAAACCGACAAAGCAGCTAAATCATTCACAACTATTAATCAGGGTCCCAATGAGAATTACATGCAATTTATTGACCATCTTCAAGAGGCCATCAATAAGCAGGTTGAAAACTTAGACGCTAAGGACGCACTAGTGTTGAAATTAGCAGCAGAGAATGCTAATGTTTGCTATCAACGTGTTATCTGCACGTTTTAAAGTACATATTACATGTTTCTATGTATTGCCTCTCTGAAAATCAAGCAGCTTGTCAGGAATGTGAGTTGTTTTACTGGTTGTTGTTAGAATTGTTTCTTTGTGGTATAAGTACAGGGTAAAACCTTCTCCCCATTTTTCCCACTCATGCTGCAAGCAGCCCTGTGCTTTCCCCCCTCCCTCCCTCTTTTCATGGTTCTTACTTAGGACATGGTGTCAGAAATGACTGTTTTCAGTCGTGTTCCTGAGTAATCGGTATTGGGAGGTGTTTTAGAACATAGGAAAGCACTTGGAAATAGGAGGAAATGTGATCTTGTTTAATATTGAAATTAGTGTTGGCTGCTTTATAAGTTAAATGATTGGGAAAAGTGTCCAAAGAATAGAATCTTGAAGTATAACACCTTGTTGCAATTAATGTTGTTTTTAAGGTGAGAAGAGTAGGACAAAATACATCTCTACAAGAGATCATTAAATCATTTCAGACAGTTTTACAGGCAGGGCGATTTGAACTTCAACAAGCTGAGAGAGAGTTAACTGATAACACACAGGTCAGAGAATTTGCTGAAGTCTGCAAGATGCTTTCCTTATTAACCTGTTTTCTTTGTGGATATCTGTTTAAGTATGCTACAGTTTTGTTAGGTCTTTGTTATATGGTATGATGAGTTCACAGAAGAGTTCACAGACAGATGAGTTCATGAGAATCCGTTGACTCTATATGTGCATTTTGTGATAGTACAGAAGAGCATGAGTAATTTAGTTCTTTACTGCGTGAATGTGATGGTAAAATTTTTGTGTGTAGTAGCTGTTATTTTTCTTTCTAGCATGCTAGCTTTATTCTGACATGCTAGCTATATTCCAATATCCAGACTTGCGCAACTCTGTGATAGGCTGTGTCTCATCTCGGTGTACTAGATTTGGCACTTCAGTATGCACACCATGTAAAGAATCCTGCTTTTGGGATAACAGTTGTAGCGCACCAGATGAGATCCTAATAAAAGCCTTGCCCAGTCCAGCTTGCTGTGGCGGCGGGGGCTGGGTGCCAATTGGGCTCCAGCACGCACTGACCTGTTTTGTCAGGGAGACCCAGCAGTACCTCTGCCTGGCTGAGCAGTAAGCAGTTCAAAGGTGCAATGCAAAAATTGAGATATTGTCTTGAATAAGTGTAACTGTGATCCATCTGAATATTTGAACTTGGTGTTTGGTTTTTACATCTGAGCTCGGTATTTTAGTTTGCATATATATATATTTGCTACCAAAAGAATTTTGTTTGGGGAGATAATTACAAAATGGGAACTGGTTCCACTACTAAATACCACCTTGCTTCCCTTAGGAGCTCATTGTAACTGAGGAGTTTGCCAGAGCCTCCTACTTCATACCAGCAATTATGCCAGCTGCGTGGCCTTGGCTACATATGAAATGCAGCAAGAAAGAAAGAAAGAAAAAAAAAAAAAAGAAAAAAAAAGGAAAAACCTGGCGGTGAAAGGGAGGGTTTTCTCTTCCCCCCACTGCAGCAATGTTGTAATACTGAATGGAGCTGTCTGAGGGTGAAGTTTAAAGGCATCCCTAGCAGATCTGTAGTTTTAATGAAACTGGGAAATTAAACCAAAAATTTGTTAATAGACTTACTTTGTGGTAACTAGGTGTGAAAGACTTCTTAATAAATTCACCGTGATAGTTTTTGAGATTGTGGGAAAAGAAAGAAAGAAAGACCAGTTTATTTTTTTTTTAAACCAATGGAATGCCAAATTTGGAACAAAGTTTTAACAGCTGAATTCTTGTATTTGCCAGAAAGCCCTATACCTCTCTTGGGTCAAGATTTGTTAAGTAAATTGTAAGCTCAAATAATGTTTTCTGAGAATTCTGTTTAGTTGCGTGTCCTACAAGAATCTGCTTGGATGGTGCAGATCTGCTTGTGCAAGTGAGAAATCTCCAAGGAAATTTCGAATGCTGTATTTCCACTAGTATTAACAGCCAGTGTTTCAGGAAAGCAAACACTACACTGATAGAACTGAAACAGGACTTCAATCCGGTAAGGGAAAACAATATCCAATAAATATGACAACCAAAATGGACTTGGAGACTTTGATGAATACATTTTTGACAACCTTACAGGCTGACTGCATTTGATTGGACTTGCAGATTTGTCTGTTTATAGCTACAACATAGAAACAACCTGTGGCTATTGTGGGACAGTATGATGAGAATGCTAACAGACTGATATACCAATTGTTACTCTGATCAAGAAAATGCAGGGAATTCATTTAAGTGTTAATAGGCCATGATCTTTTTGTCATATATGTACCATTTGTGAAATTTAATTCAGATATTTTTTTTTATTTGCAATCTATGTCATTGTAAATTGCACTAGCTGATTTTCTTAACAGCACAGCTTTTGGCATGCATAAATGTAAATTGATGCAGAACCTGCAAGTCTTTAACATCAGGTCACAGACCATACTTGTATTTGGTCTGATCCTACATACTTGCACAGTTTTTATTGATGGTTCTGGGAAGTCTCGTAAAGCTGTAGTGGTCTGGCATGAAGATAACAACTGGCATCATTCTGTAAAAATTAGCAGAACTTGGCACAGCTTTAAATTACTTAGAGCTTTTTAAGGAGGAACCTCTAAATTTGATTTGTGATTCTGAGCATGTAGTCAAGGTCCAACGCACGTATCTGATTCTGAACTGTATTTATTATTTTTTTTTAAACAAAAAGGGGGAGAAGCAGGGAAAACAGCACAAAACCAATTGTCAAAAGCACTGTCTGTGATGAATCACTTATATCTAAGTGGTACAGCCCAAATTTGCCCTGTGATAAAACACTTTGCAAGTATGACCCAAAAACATGTTAAATCAGAAAGAACCTACGTTAGTTATGGTCAAATCACTAGTTAATGGTCAGTGGAAAAGGCGACATCATTTGATAACCTGGGGGAGAGGCTATGCTTGTGTCTTTACAGACCAAGTGCCTCAATGGTTGCTGGCACGAAATGTGAAACCTGTGTTATCTTCCTGACAATGATTGCTGCAGCTGCTGTGTTTTGGATGCCTGCACAGACAAAGACTAACATGTGGATTACTTTAGCCAACATGACTGACCAGGACTCCATAAGCCTAGCTATGGCATCTCCGGAAAACCCGTTTCACACATGCTTGGTTGGCATCCTCCTTGATGATTACAGCAGCATCACACAATTGTTTCAAAACAGTGCTTGGTGCAAAGGCATTGCAATGAACTGTAATAATACCAACATGGCACTTTGGATTAATTGCCTCCTGGAAGCAGATCTTGAACCACAGGAACTGGAATTGCTGGCATCTATGCCCATGGACGCTTGTATCCAGCTGGTTTGTGAAAAGTGTCAGAACAATATACAAGAACATAAATGGATAAAACTGCAAAATGTTAATGCTGCCCTCGGTGACTATAGAAATGAAACTTGATGGTGTAATGCCTTGTGGAAGAATCCAAGGGGTGTCATTGATAATGTGGGACAGCGACCCCAAAACCTCCTGTATGGTGTATTCTTGATCTGTGGAGTTAGAGCCTGGCCAGGAATTCCTTCTAATGCTGTTGGAGGACTGGAAGTCTGTGAGATCCAATCAGAAAGAAAATTTGTGCTGAAATTTTTATAGGGCAAATTTCTGATTAGAATAGAACTTTATGGTGGGTTAGTCCTTTTAGGTGAAGGTGTCCTGGAACAATAAGAGGTATTTCTAGACACTTCCAAACTTATGTTCACAGCCAGTAAAAGCTGGCTTTGGAAAAAAACCCAGATTCTAATCTGTGGAGACCTCAAATCTAATACTGGTACAAGTTGCCAATAGTTCTATACGAGATTCCCAACTATTGGCTGTTTGGTTCTCCAGAACTTCAGGAGATGTTTTTCTTTACCAATATGTCTTTCTATGTTTTTCTTTACCAATAAGGGCCCGGTATAAGTTCACTGACTAATCTCAGCTGCTGATGCTTTGTGGGAAGGATGCTTCTTGGAATATTTTAAATAGTTTTAAAATTAATTTTTACTCCCTGTTGTTCATAAAAATTCTTAATAAATTAAAATTTGTTCTAGAAAGGAGGAACAGTACAAGATTTGCATTTAAAATTCAGCAAAATCTCAACTAGCATGTATGGTGAAGTTATGACAACTATTGACAGCAAAAAGTGAAGAACTGAGAATATACATTTAAAGTTATTGTTGTTTTATTAGGAATTTTTAATTTTGGCATAAGACATTACTCAGTTTCCACAGTTGTGAAAATACTTAATTGTCTTAAGGGAGAAATATGAATCTTAAGTAACTACTATTAAATACAATGCTATGAAATACCTAAATAGGGATACCATACATACCTACATTATTTATTTTTAGGTTTTCAATTTGTTAGGTTTTTAGGTTTTAGGTTCAGTGTTTCTCACAGTAAGATTTTTTTCAGAGTTTTCATAATTCATTGCCAGAAAATCAGCCAATTCTCAACTCAAGGGAGTATGGAATCAGACACTGGGCTTCAGACCAGGTGCTCAATGACAGTAGAGTTTAGCTAATGAGCACGAAACTGTAGTGATTAGAATGTGACTACATGAGTCTCAATGCAAATAGAATAAATAAGGCCTAATATGACATCAGGATCTTCTGGTATAGTGGCATTCTCAATGTGGGTTTAGGTACTTAAACTAGTAGCAGAACATTTATCACAGGTAACACCTGACTGAATGGCTGCTGTGAGACACCTTAACAGTTAGCAGTGTGATGCCTTACAGAAAAAGGCCTAAGCCAACTGGTGGCAGATAATATTGGAAACATTGGATACTGCATTAATGGAAAAAGTTTGTAATACCATGAGTAGGAAGACCAGATGCAGAATGACATTTATCTTCTACACATTTGATTGTGTTGAAAGCAGCTGACTTTTTGTCGAGGGTTAAGATTGCGGGGTGACAATAAAACCCTGGCAGATGTATTGTTAACCTCCTCTCCCCCCCACTTCCCCCGTTTTGCCCCTCCCTCTCCCCCCTTCCCACTAAGGACAGGCGATCGGGAGGGAAAGAAGGACAGAGAGAAGAGAGTTGGAAAAATTAAAGATGTTTTACTAATGCTACTAATAAGAATAGAGAAAATAATACAAAATATACAAAACCAATCTTGAAAGTCTCAGCAACTGCAGAGCCGGCACCCAAAGTCCTGGATTGGACTCTGCAGCCGACCGGAGCTGGATTCAGTCTCTCACTAGGCCTCAGTTCTCAGGGATGAGTAGCGAGGTCCTCTCCTAATGTCAGCCATAAGGAAAAAGGGACGAGATCCTCGTGATCTCCCACTTTTATATGAAGTATTCACGTGAATGGAATGTTATACACAGTTGGTCAGTTTCTTGGTCACTTTTTCTTGTCGCCCCTCTCGCGAGATGTCCATCCATGCTTATCAATCAGTTTGCATTCCATTGCTAGGTTTACCAAAACATGTGTCTGGTTCTCCAGGAAAGTGTAGTTAATATGAAGGCTTTAGCTGACAGGCAAAATTCACTGAAAGAGAAACTTGTTTTTAACAAAACCAGGACACTTTTTGTAAAATATTTTGGGTTTTGGAACTGACTGTCCCCTACTTTGATATTTTGACAGCTTACTTGATCTATAGAGGGTAAAGGACCTCAGATGCCTCAATTCAGACAAAGCTTTGGAGAGAGGAATCAGGTCCCTAGGCCTGGGGCTGCAGGCAGGGCCTGGTGCAGATGGAAGAGATGTCCTCATCTGCAGGAAAGGTGTGTTGGCCAAGGAGTCACATTGCCAACTTAAGGACATGAGTGAACAGACTGCAGAGCATCAGGGAAGATAATAAAAAAAACCCGCAAGATTTTCACAGAAACTCTGCAGGAACCAAAGCCTGAACCCCTAACTGCACAAAACTAGAGGTAGCCAGAGACCGTGTTTGACTGTGGGACAAATAGAAACATGGAGAGGGATGGAAGTAGTTGACTTCTGGTAACAGGAGGATGGCTTCTGTTCTGCCTGGAGATCTGCAATTGCAGACTAGGCTCAGTGCCCTGGTAGAAGGTGAGGGGCAGAAAGCCCTGTCTGCAGAAGCATCAGTGGCATCCAAGCCTGAATTATGCAGGAGCACCAGGACGAAGCAGTGAGTGATAGTGGGAGACTCCCTGCTGCAGGGGACAGAGACCCCCATCTACTGACCTGACTTGCTGTCTAGGGAGGTGTCACAGAGCCACCCCGAGGTTAGCTTAAGGGACAACAGAGTCCAAAACAGCTTTCATTAAACCGGTGAGAAACAGGGTTTTAGAACTCCAAAAGTGACTTGAATACAGGTTCGGATATCAGTTGAGGAAAATTATTAAGGGGCAACAACTAATACAACAGGCACTCCACAGTGTGCATGCACGTGGCTTCACCAAAAACAATACCAGAACCGCCCCTGAGTCCGGGAAGAGTACACACTTGCCTAAACACGGTGTGGGATTATTTTAAAGGGATACACGTACTCGTATTGGGTACGGAAAGTGTACACTCACGATTCTGCGAGGGTAAATTTATAATACACTCACAATCCTGCGAGGGGAAATACACGTGCAAATATGCACGGAATATTACACGTGCTTATGTGGAAGCATGGGAGGAAAATACACTCGCGATTCTGCAAGGATTAATTTATACACGTGCTCGTACTGAGCACGGAAAGTACGCGTGCAAATGTGCACGGAAAGTATAAATACATGTGCAAACGTGCACGGAAAGTAGATACACTCGCAATCCTGTGAGGGTTAATTTTACTCACACACATGGCGGCAAGGCAAGCGGAGTCTCCATCCTGGGGAGGGGGGAGGTGGTGGCTCCGGACGGCAGTGGCTAAGCTCGTAACTCCAAGAGATCGTGCACAAGGCCGCATGTCTCAACAAGAATCCTGTTTTTTATAGCCTCATCAGATCTGACTGTAGGCATTCCAGAAGCTTCTCTGCACCCCCACACTGACTGTGGGGTGCCCCTGAAGCCTCCAAACATCCCCCACACTGGCCGCGGATGCCCAGCGGCTCCCTGGCGCCTCGGCACTCCCTTCTCCTAACGGCCCTGGCCAGGGGGCTCTGGGGCCAAACAAAAGAAGCTGTTAGCCTCAAACAGCAGAGAGAGAGGAAGATGTGTCTACTCCTTCCATATTGAAGGAGGGAGGGGGAGAGAGGGGGTTTGCATTCTGCCACAGGAGGTTTTCTGCTTGCTGGGGGCTTGGATTTGGAATGTTGTGGAGAGACAGATGAGGCTTTTCTAGCCTTTGGACTGTTCCTCCCTGCTGCTCATCCCTGTGGATACCAATGATACAAGCAAGGGAGACCTTGAGCATATAAGAAGTGATTGCATGGCTCTGGGGGATGAGGGTCAAGTGCATGAGGGCCCAGATTGCATCTTATCTATCCTGCTGGTGAAGGGGAAAGGCTTGGAGAGGAGCTGATGGATCCTGCAGGTCAACACCTGATTGTGCATCTGGTGTCATGGACAGGGATTTGGCTTTTATGACCACAGGACCCACTTTGTGGATTGAGAACTGCTAGGAAGAGATGGAATCCACCTAGCAAAGTGGTGCAAAAGCATCTTTGTCAACAGGTTGGCCAACCTAGAGAGGAGAGCTTTAAACTAGGAATGATGGAGAGGGAGATGGCAAACCACAGTTAAGGGAGGAAATGTTGGATGGGGTGGAAAGCAATGAATGCAGGGTGATGGGAACAAGCAAAACCTCAGAAACTATAAAACAAGGTGAAGGGACACACACCTCAAATATATCTGCACATATGCATGCAGTCTGGGAGACAACCAGGAGGGGCTAGAGCTCTATGTACAGTCACAAAAATATGACATTGCTGTGAGTTACAGACCAGCCACTCAGGGTGAGGAAGTGCAGCTGGATCTGCTGTTCACTAACAAGGAAACACTGCTTGGGGATGTGGTAATCAATGGCAGCTTTGGCTGTAGTGACCATGAAATAGAAGAGTCAAGATCATGAGGAGAGGGAGGAAGGAGAGCAGCAGAGCACAAATTCTGTACTTGAGGAGAGCAAATTTTCATTTCAGAAACTGGTAGGTGGGATCCCATGGGAGGCAGCTCTGAAGGGTAAAGCTAGTGAGTCTTTAAAGATAGCATCCTCCAAACACAGGAGCAGTCCATCTCAGTACTCAGGATATTAAGTAAATATTTTGGGAGACCAGCTTGGCTAAGCAGGGAATTCATGCCAGAGCTCCAATGCAAAAAGGTGGTGTACAGGAAGGGGAAGCAGAGCCAGGATACAAAGCAGAAATTTAGAAACATTGCTTGGGCATGTAGGGATGGTGTCAGTAAAGCCAAAGCTCAGCTGGACCTGAGACTTGCAAGGGATGTCAAGAGCAACAGGAAGAGCTTCTGCTGCTGCATTAGCAGTAAAAGACTGAACAAGGAAAATATGGGATCGCTGCTGAAAGGGTAGGGGGTGATTTACTGACACAGATGAGGCTGAGGTACTCACTGCTTCTACGTCTCACTGGCAAGGTCTGCCAAACAGATGACTCTGCTATGAGTAGGAGGTTGGACTGAAGACCTGCTGAGGGCCCTTCCAACCTAGATTATCCTATTGATACTGTAAATTGGCTAACTGAAGAAACTTCTAAAACCAAAATTTGCGGTTTTAAAAGCAAGCATCACCTTTATTGATGCACCAGCATCCATGGGGATCATTCTGCCTAGTGGGGGCCCTGAACAATTCCCAAACACAGATTATATCCACACAGATCATACATATTAATTACATTTCCAAGAAATCCTTTGCATATCACAGTATCACAGTATGTTTGGGATTAGAAGGGACCTCAAAAGATCATCTAGTCCAATCCCCCTGCTGGAGCAGGAACGCCTAGGTGAGGTCGCACAGGAACATGTCCAGGCGGGTTTTGAATGTCTCCAGAGAAGGAGACTCCACAACTTCCCTGGGCAGCCTGTTCCAGTGCTCTGTCACCCTTACTGAGAAGAAGTTTTTTCTCAAATTTAAGTGGAACCTCTTGTGTTCCAGCTTGATCCCATTACCCCTTGTCCTATCATTGTTTGCCACCGAGAAGAGGCTGGCTCCATCCTCATGGCACTCACCCTTTATATATTTATAAACATTAATAAGGTCACCCCTCAGTCTCCTCTTCTCCAAACTAAAGAGACCCAGCTCCCTCAGCCTTTCTTCATAAGGGAGGTGCTCCACTCCCTTAATCATCTTCGTTGCCCTATGCTGGACCCTCTCCAGCAGTTCCCTGTCCTTCTTGAACTGAGGGGCCCAGAACTGGACACAATATTCCAGATGTGGTCTCACCAGGGCGGAGTAGAGGGGAAGGAGGACCTCTCTCGATCTACTAACCACCCCCCTTCTAATACACCCCAGGATGCCATTGGCCTTCCTGGCCACAAGGGCACAGTGCTGGCTCATGGTCATCCTGTTGTCCACCAGGACCCCTAGGTCCCTTTCCCCTACACTGCTTTCTAACAGGTCATTCCCCAGCCTATACTGGAACCTGGGGTTGTTCCTGCCCAGATGCAGGACTCTACACTTGCCCTTGTTAAATTTCATTAGGTTATTCCCCGCCCAACTCTCCAGCCTGTCCAGGTCCCGCTGGATGACAGCACAGCCCTCTGGAGTGTCAGCCGCTCCTCCCAGCTTAGTGTCATCAGCAAACTTGCTGATAGTACACTCAATTCCCTCGTCCAAATCGTTAATGAATATATTGAATAATACTGGCCCCAGCACTGACCCCTGAGGCACTCCACTAGATACTGGCCTCCAACTAGACTCCGCACCATTGACTACCACTCTCTGGGTTCTCTCCTTAAGCCAGTTTGCAACCCACCTCACTACTCTATTGTCTAGACCACACCTTTTCAACTTAGCTGTGAGGATGCTGTGGGAGACTGTGTCAAAGGCTTTACTGAAGTCAAGGTAGACCACATCCACCGCTCTGCCATCATCCATCCACCTTGTTACATTCTCATAAAAGGCTATGAGGTTGGTCAAGCATGACCTACCCTTGTTAAAGCCATGCTGACTGCCCCTAATAACCCTCTTATCCTTGATATGCCTTGAGATGGCACCAAAGACAAGCTGTTCCATTACTTTCCCAGGGACAGAGGTGAGGCTGACTGGTCTATAATTACCCGGGTCCTCCTTCTTGCCCTTTTTGAAGACTGGAGTGACATTTGCTTTCCTCCAATCCTCGGGCACCTCTCCCATTTCCCAAGACTTGGCAAAGATGATGGAGAGCGGTCCAGCAATGACTTCAGCCAGCTCCCTCAGCACCCGCGGATGCATCCCATCTGGACCCATGGATTTATGGATGTCCAGACTATTTAATTGCTCCCTAACCCAGTCCTCATCGACTAAAGCAAACTCCTCCATTGACCTGGCTTCATCCGGGGTCTCAGGGGTACAGGGCTCCCCAGGACAGCCTCCGGCAGAGTAGACAGAGACAAAGAAGGCATTCAGTAATTCTGCCTTCTCTGTATCTTCTGCCACCAGGGCACCCACCCCATTCATCAGTGGGCCTACATTGCCTCTGGTATTAGTTTTATCTGCTATGTATTTGAAAAAGTTCTTTTTGCTGTCCTTGACCCCTCTCGCCAGCTGTAATTCTAAGGAGGCCTTGGCTGTCCTAGCTGCCTTCCTACATCCTCTAACAGCAGCCTTATATTCCTCCCAAGTGGCCAGCCCCTGCTTCCATGACCTGTAAACTCTCCTCTTCTGCTTGAGCATACCCAACAGATCCCTATTCAACCACACAGGCCTCCTGGCTCCCTTCCTTGACTTCCTGCGTGTGGGGATGCTCTGATCCTGAGCGTGGAAGAAGCAATCTCTGAATGCCACCCAGCTATCTTGGGCCCCTTTTCCTTCAAGCAGTCTTGCCCATGGGATTTCCCCAGCAATTGCTTGAAAAGGCCAAAGTTAGCCCTGCTAAAGTCCAGGGTTGCAATTCTACTTGCTATTCTGTTCCTGCCACACGAGATGCTGAACTCCACCATCTCGTGGTCACTGCAACCCAGGCAGCCCTCAACCTTTACTGCTTCGACCAGACCCTCCTTGTTAGTGAGGATGAGATCCAGCAGTGCACCTCTCCTAGTCGGCTCCTCCACCATCTGCATGAGGAAGTTATCATCAATGCACTGGAGGAACCTCCTGGACTGTGGATGGCTGGCTGAATGGTCCTTCCAGCAAACATCAGGGAAGTTAAAATCGCCTAGAACAACCAGGACCTGTGACTGTGAGGTCACTCTCAGCTGCCCATAGAAGGCCTCATCAACATCCTCAGCCTGATCTGGTGGCCTGTAACAGACGCCCACAACAGTGTCAGCCCTGCCAGCCTGCCCCTTGATCCTGACCCATACACTCTCAACTCGCTCGTCATCCACTCCTGGGCAGAATTTAGTACATTGTAGTTGCTCTCTCACATAGAGAGCAACTCCACCACCACGCCTGGCTGGCCTGTCTTTCCTGAAAAGGGCATATCCATCCATGACCACATTCCAGTCATGTGAACTGTCCCACCATGTTTCTGTAATTACCACCAGATCATAATCTCCCGACTAAACATAGGATTCTAGCTCCTCCTGCTTATTCCCCATGCTGCGCGCATTGGTGTACAGGCATTTCAGGGAGCGAGCAGAGCACACCAGTTTCTCCCTAGGGGCATAGGAGGCCACCCGGTCCTCATCAGTTTTAGAATGCAGCCCCACTGGGACAAGCCCAGCTACAACCCCATCCCCCTTCGAGCCTAGTTTAAAGCTTTCCAAATGAGCCCAGCTAATTCCTGCCTCAGCATCCTTTTGCCCCTGCGAAATAAACCTTTCCCACGTGACAGTGTCCGGACTGGTGTCTTATAAAACCAACCATTATCAAAAAATCCAAAGCCCTGCCTGTAGCACCAGTCTTGGAGCCAACC